>JANHAO010015662.1:0-14733 GCA_026873985.1 Saraca asoca | reverse complement strand
GAGCAAATGGTGGTGAAATGGGCTTGTGATCCATGCAAATTTTGGGCTTTAAAAACCATTCTGCATCAGCCCAGTTTCAGCAGATCTGCCTCTCTGTTGCAGCCAAATTTTGATGCCCAAAATGATTCATTCAGCTCAGGAAGTCTTCATGAAAGTTGTGGAATTATGTCTTACCTTCCATTTGGCTTAGATTTAGCTCATTTGGATCTCTACAGCTCAAGATATGGTCTGCTAAAGGCATGAAGGTCAGGCTGCCCGAGAGACAGAATTCTGCAGTAACTGCAGTAAGTTCATCTACAAATTCAGATAACCAAATGACGGATTCAGTTCTTGCAATCTTCATGAGAGTTATATAGATATCTCTTATATTTCCTACAAGATAAGAATCACATCAATTGGACAAGTATAGCTCAAGTTATGCAAGAATTATAGAAACGGCTCCAAAATGGCCAAAAATATAGAAATTTGTTCTAATGAACCAATTAGCACCAAATCACAAATACACTCTAACACAGCAGAAAACATGTCATTTTAGCTCTTAAAATGCTAAGTATGAGGACAAATAATTATGTCAAATCTTGTGTTATCACTATCACCCTTTTAATCTAGAAGCGAGCTCTCGCCCTTCTAATCCAAAAGTGAGCAATCACCCTTCTAATCTAAAAGCGAGCTCTTACCCTTCTAATTCAGAAGCGAGCTATCGCTCTTCTAATCTAGAAGTGAGCACTTGCCATTTTAATCTGGAAAGGGAATTCAACTTGACATACTTACAAACACATGGCATGCTAACTGAGGCATATTCACGTGACCTACTGCTCAACATCATATTCATGCAACCTACTACTCGACATCATATTCATGCAACTTACTCATGCTAAATAGGACCTATTAGGCACTCGACTCGTGCTAGCTGAGGTGCATTCATGCAACCTGCTGGGCACTCGATTCATGTGACTTACTAAGCACTCGACTCATGCATCTACTAGGCACTCGACTCATACTAGCTAAGGCGCATTCACGTCAACATTTTAAATTATCATCGGCAGCCTACCAAAAACCTCATTCACCAAAGTAAATGTACATATGAACATTCAAGAGATGAAATAATGGGACCAAAGTCCAAAATGACAGCATAGTAGCTCATAGTTGCCAGTTTTTACCAGCGAACTACAACTTCCAATTTGAAAATCACATTGAGAGCTAGGGAACTAATGTTGTGGATATTATTTAGAACCACACAAAATGGGCTGGTAAAAGCCCAATAGACATATTCAGCTGATAAGGGCTAACTCATCCAAGATTGAGGTCACTGGACTAAGACATCAGGTCGCCAAATGTGAGCTCAGGCTACTGGTCAACATAGGTCAAAGCAACAATCCTAGGTTGTTCAGAGCAAGGGTCAGCCCACAAATCAAAGCACACATCCCTAACTATCAATCCAGGGAAATCTGTTCAGTTTCCTATCTTAATGGGAATCTGTTATAACCATCAATTATTATCTATTATGTAATCTTAATTAAGTCATGATGCTTATCTGTTATAGATTTTAATTCAAATTGTAATCCCCAAACATTATAAAAAGGGATAAAATCATTATACATCATATAATCAATCATTAGATACAAAACACTCAGCCAAAAGACTAAGCAATAAAATAACTATGGATATAAGGGTTAATTGACTTTAGCCAAACTACGTTAAAAAATTCCTAACGTCTCCTTTTTCTCTCTCTCTCTCTCTCTCTCTCTCTCTCTCTACATTCAATCTGCAATTTAGGATTACTAAACTTTTAGGTTGACCAGATTTTGCCATCAACAAAAATAAGCATGAAAATATATTCTTTCAAGGTATATATACGAGGTTGAAATTTTCGCTACTAACTCTAAATTTATTATTTCTAAAATCATCTAATATCATAAAGTAAATATTGCAAAAACTATATATATTCATATTTTCGGGCAATGCAAATACTACTTGACAATAATTTTTATTTTAATATCTCCATATATATATATATATATATATAAAGAAGGTAAACAGAATGTACCTTTCAAAGCATTTGGAATGCTTTCTATGAACTGATTATTATCTAAAAAAAAATGCTTCTAGTTGAGGAAGTTGATGGCAAATTTCTTCGGGTATACCACAATGTAATTTGTTTCCTTCAAAATCTAATATTTTCAAGGAAGAGAGGCTAAATATAGATGATGGAATCTCACCTCCATAAAAGAAATATTTGTCAAATCTTGTAATTCAATACTATCGAGAAATTATTCCAATTGAAAACTTATTTTTATGAGGATCATATTTGATAATTAACAGATTATATTAACAGTTAGTTAATTATATTAGTTAATTTAATCGGTTAATAATATTAATTATTTATATAAAGATATCCAGTAAAATTAATTATTTATTATTATATGTTTATATATTCAGTGATAAATAAAGACATTAATATATTTTATGAGTAATTTGAATATTTTTTCACTTTAATAATATTTCAAAATTTAATATATTATTTATTAGATTAAATTTTTTACTAAAAATATCATTATAATTTATTATTTATCAAATTTTCTTTATTATTTAAATAATTATAATTTATTATATTTTTCTTTAAAAATTAAATTGTATATTTCAAGGGTAAAGGTCCTAAAAATTGTATAATTCATAGGTAAAAGTGTGTTTTTTTACAATAAATATAAATTCACTATTTTAAAAAGCTAGTTCCCAACTTTTTCAAATTAACAGATTGAGGTCTAATCTACTAACAAAAAAAGTTAGTTACCAAACATCCAAATTAGCAAATTGAAACTATTCAATTTAGTTAAATGCTGATTAAAAAGCTATTTGCTTAACATCTTCTGTGTCTTCTCTCTGAAAAGATTTGGACCTTGATGAATAAATTAAATCCAAATTACTCATTGCTATTTTAAATTGAAAATTTATACTTTGAATTGCTTGAATATGTCTGGACAAATCAATATTGGTTCATTTCCTAGCCAAATATATTGGTTCATAGTTATTTATTATACGAAGAACAAGCATTTGAAAATCTTTTACACATGAGACTAGCTTTTTTCATTGATGGAGGTTTTGCATGGTTTGAGTTTCTAAAGGTCGAATTCTCAATATACCAAGCAAAATAAAGAACTTCTAATTGACTCATGACTTATAAATTATAGATGTAAACTGCAATTGCAATTTCATTGTGATAAACAAAATTACAGATAAATATAATAGTTAGAGAACAAAAGTGCATTTGCAAAGTAAAACTCTTAAAGAGAAATTGGTCATCAGAAGGTGGGTGTGCACAGCTACGAAATGGCTTGTGCATGGAACAAAGTTAGCAATGCATGATGGAAGTGGTCTGCAGAGCATGCTACAACACTCAAGTTAGTTTTAGAAGTAGAGTTTCAATAAGTAGAATAAGAGTGCATTAGTTGATGAGCTACCTGGTGGCCTTATGTAAATGTTGATAACACTTTTAGTCATGCTTCTAGACAAATGATGAATAGTTATGTGTTAGTGGCATATGTTGGTATGAGCGAAATTCTTATCTTGCATAGCTGGAAAATGCAATCACACCATTTGTGCATGGTCCAAAAAGTGTAGCTTATTATGGATTATTGGTGATTTATTTAATTATGTAGGACCCCAGGCCAGGTTAACTTGTAACTAGCTTCAAGCCTTGTCAGTCAACCATAATGTTAGGTGTCTTGGGTCATTGCCCCTAGGTGGTTTGTTCTATTGTGAGGACTTAGTCTCACTTGATCGATCGGTCGACCATGACACCGTGGTTCATTTCTTTTTAAATGACTTGATCTATTATAGAGCTTGTGCTTGTTAGTAGTGATATGGACTAGTTGTTAAACTGAGTCTTCCAAATGGGTTGTCACTTATGGACATAGGTCGATCAATCAATCTACTAAACCCATTAATTGGTCACATCCTAGCCCAATTGATTAACTGTGGCCATATGAATTAGTACATTCCGATGATCTACTGCGCTTAGGCTATTCGAGCAGTTATAGTCCAATGGTCATTTATTTTGGATTGTGTCATTTGCCTCCCCGTACATGTACGCTGTTGTTTGGACTAAGGCAACTTTTCATATCCTTGTGCTAACTATTGAATGGTTGTTTACAAAGTTAGCCAATCAAAATAAAAAATTTTCAAAACTAACCAATCATGTTTCTGAGTTAGCCAAAGAGAAAGATACAATAGTGGCTGAAAAGAAAAAATTGGTCAAGTTGCATCATCAACAAAATCAAGAGCTTGAAGTTAAGTGGAAGGTTATGCTGAAGATAAGGAATCTTTTGCAACTAAGGAGAAGGTGTTGCAAAAGGAAGGGTCTAAGGTTAAGTTTCTTAACTACCCCATATATCAATCAAGATTCAACTAGGCCATTGAGCAAGTGAAGTACTTCAACCCTAACTTACTAATCAACCTCTCCAACACTGATAAGGACATGTCGCTCGAGCATATTTTGAAAAAGCTTGGTTGTGCTTGATCATTTGAAATTTTCTTTAGGTGTTCTTGTATTTTGAGTATCTTGTATTGGATATATTTTGGCTACTTTATGACATTCTTTTGAACAAATGTTACTTTGTTGTATAATTGCTTGACTTTTTATATTTGTCTTTGTTTTGCTTTCATGTTTTAGCTTCCAATGAACCGTTTACTTTGTTAATTTTATTGGTGCTTTCTAGGACTTCCAAAGGGTTAGTTGCTTTCTTGTGTTACTTTACTTTTCATTGCTCGATTTTTAATGGGTCAATCAATATTGCTCTGACTTCCAATTAGTCACTCATTTTTATTCTAATCTTGTTTTGTGTTTGTGAGTTGCTTTATCATTCATACTTGTTTAAAGTATTGAGGAACTTCTCAACTTGAAATGTTGAGGAACTACTTAGACTTTACATGATGAGAGACTATTTGAGCTTTTTCAAGTCGAGGGGATTGTATAGGCTTTATGTATTGAGAGGCCTACTCAATCGGTTACATGCCAAGGAGCTACTCGTTGTTTGCATGCTGAAGAGATTGCTTGGTCTTTTACTTGCCAAGGGATTACTTGATCATTGTCTGTCAAAGGAATTGCTTGGGCTTTGCATGCCGAGGGGACTACTCAATCATTTACATGTTGAGAAGCTACTCAATTTTTACATGCCAAGGGAACTACTTAGTCTTTTACATGTCGAGTGACTACTCCTCTTTATGTGCTGAGGGGACTACTCAGTCTTTTATATGCCAAATGACTACTTAGTCATTTATATGCTGAAAAGCTATTGAGTCTTTGAAGTGCTGAGAGGTTACTCGAGCTTCGAGTGCTGAAAGACTATTCAGGCTTTAAAGTGTCAAAAGGCCACTCAGACTTTGAGTGTTGAAGGGACTACACAATCATTTACATACTGAGAGGTTACTCAAACTTTGCGTACTGAAAGGACTACTCAATTTTTTACATGCTAAAGGGCTACTTGGTCTTTGCATGTTGAAGGGACTACTTGGTCTTTTACATGCTAAGTGACCACTCATTTTTTGCATACTGAAGGGATGACTTGATCTTTCACATGTCGAGAAACTATTTAGTCTTTGTGTGCCAAGGGGACTTCTTAGTATTTTACATGTCGTGTGACTACTCAGTCTTTGCATGTCAAGGGGACTGCTCTATCTTTTACATGTCGAGTGACTGCTTGATCATTTACATACTGAGGGACTACTCAATTGTTTACATGCCAAGGAACTACATAGGCTTTAAAGTGTCAGGGACTACTCAGTTGTTTACATGCCAAGGAACTACATAGGCTTTAAAGTGCCAGGGACTACTCAGGCTTTAATTGCCGAGGACTACTCAAGCTTGATTTTGAGCTCATGGCTCAACCTTCTTTATTTTCAATTGCTTTTCACTATTTTCTTTCTTCTTTTTGATTGATCAGACATATAGTTCAAAATTTTGAATCTTTATCAATTTTTTTTGTACACTTTTTGACTTATGTGAACTCCTTTCAGTCAAGTCGACTGATTGCATCCAAGAGATCCTATAATAAATAGAGCTAGCTATGCAAAGCAGACATCGTGATTTGTGGGTGGACATTATAGGCGGGGCCAAGAAGGAACAAGTTTTTGGGTTGTGGTCTGAGGCCACCATGGGGATAGCTGCATCAACCACTACATCTCACATCGAGAAGGTGTTGCCTACTATGCTAGAGTAACTTATGCATACTGTTGTTGAGATGTAGCAATGGATATAGGATATTTAAGCTTAGACCAAGCAGATTTTGCATACTCCTCAATAGCAAAAGAACTAGCATCTACCACTTCCGCCTCCACCTCATCTTCGTCTATATGGCTACCACAAGCCTTTTGCATATTATTAACTACCTTTTGATTACATGTACCCATCACCACTATTACAGCCAGTTCAACCACCATCAACGAGAGGTATTGGATGGCCCACTAACTAACAGTAAGAGAATGCTACCCAGGATCAGAAAACTGATGATCAGTTTCTTTTTTATCTTGGATTGTAGTTATATTTTTATATTTTTGTTTGAATAATATGTTTCATTCATAATTTGATTTGAATAATATAATTTATGAATTATTTTACTAATTTTATAAATTTATAACTATTTGCATGTGTCGTATTTTAATTTTTATTATAAATTAGAATTAATTAAAAATTTTAAAAATATATATATTTATTCTAATGGGTTTCTGACTACTTTTAGAATGAAATTTCTAATAGAAGCCTTGACAAATTTTTCGAGGCTGCTCGATGAATCTCTAATGGATAAAAGAGAAAAAAAATCTATGAAAGAACCTTCCCCTCAGAATCCATCAAAAATTTATTTCTAATGGAAAGAAATTTTTGACCATGATTTTACAGGCAATCATTCTTCATTGAAAATCCATTGAAAATTGGTATTTTTGATAGAAATTTTTGTCAAAAATCACATTTTTTTTGTAATTGCCATTTTATAAAGGAATCAATTGGGGTTAGATTTATGCATTTAAAGAACTCAATATCAAAATTAAACCAAAACTTAAAAAAATGCAAAAAAAAATTACTCACACTCGCCCATTTAAAAAATTACATGATTACTAACTGATAGTAATCGATTACATTCAAAGGGCATTTGGTTCAACTTATGGAAATAGAAAGGAAATGGAATCAAATAAAGAAAAGTAAGGGTAATAATAACAATTATTTTTTAATTTGTTTAGTTTAATGAGAGAATGGAATCATAATGTTCATGATTCCCTTTCTTACGATTTGGTTAGGTGATGGTCAACAATAATGATACTGGTCAACGGTGGTAGATAATGGTAAATGATGGTTAATAATAATAGGTGATGATGGGCAATGGTCAACAATAGTATGTGATGGTAGCCAATAGTTAATGGTGGTATATGGTAGTGGACGATGACCAATGGCAGTAGGTAGTGATGGATGATGGTCAATGGCACTAGGTACTGGTGGACAATGGTGATCAACAGCGATGTGTGGTGGTAGGCAATGATCAATGGTGGTGATGGTACTAAGCAATGATCAAGGGACAGTAGTGGATAGTGGTCAATAATGGAAGGTGTTGGTAAATAGTAATAGATGATAGTTAATAGCAGTAGGTGGAGGCAAACAATAGTCAATGACAGAATGTGGTGGGCAATGGTTAACTGTGGTAGGTGATAGTGGCCGATGGTTAAAGGTATTAGTAAATAGTGATGGATGGTGATCAATGGTAATAGGTAATTATGGACAGTGGTCAACTGTAGTAGATAATGATGGATGGTGGTGGTCAGTAGTAGAATGCGGTGATGGATAGTGATCAACAATAGATATAGGTGGTGGGCAATGATTAGTAGTGATGGTCATGGCAGTGAGTAATGGTTAAAGACAAAAGATGGTGGTAAACGGTGGTCAACAACAGAAAGTAATGGTCGGTAGTGGTTAATAGCAGAAGGAGGTGGTGGGTAATAGTTAATAGTGGTAGTGGTGGTCAACGACAGAAGGTGGTGGTGGTAGGTGATGGTCAATGACAGTAGGTGGTAGTCGTCAATGGTAAAAAACAGAAGGTGGTGGTAGTAGTTGTTAGCCTAGGTTTTCCTAACTACACATATTTCCTGGTTTTAATGTTAAAAAATAATTTTAACCAAATAATTCACATTACTATTTGATATTGTGTTTCACTATTTATTTTAATTTATTTTGTAGGTTTCAAAGTATATATTTGTGATTCAAGATATCAACATTAGAAATTGGGAATTATTTTATTTTTATAGGATCTTTTGTAAATGAATTTCAAAAGAAGTTTGATTCAAATAATATTTTCAAAATGAGGTAGAAACGCCACTTGAAGAAAGTATAGATTTTACAAAAACTATTTTACACATTACGAATCAATTCATCAATTGATTCATGAAGAACAGTTTTGAAAATTTTTAAACTGAAGGTTGGGATTTTTCTCTGAATCAATTTACCAACTGAAAATCAGTTATTCTATTACAGTTCATTATAGTAGTTATAAAATCCCAACTTCTTTCAGTTTCTTCAATAGATTTCATATTCTTCTCTCATTGTCAAGTGCAAAAATTTCTGAAAAAAAGTGCTAAACCAAAATTTTCTCTACCTCACAAGATTTCTAAGATCTAATCAGGAGATTTTGAATCAAAGTTCTATTGAATTCATCTTAGTTATTTGAGATTTTATCTCAAACCTTTGGTATTGTATTCTTACTTTACCCTATTCTTTTCTTATCCTTTATTTTCTTTTAAGGTTTCTAGGTTGATAGAGAACTTGTTTAGGTTGGCAAGAGCTTGTTATAATTCTTGTGTTTGTTTTTAGGTTTAGAAGAGCCTGATTTTAATTCTTCTAGGTTAGTAAAATTCCTATAATTCTTGTGTTGTAAACTGGCATTTCAGGATCTCGATTAAATCCTAATGTTTTTTTTTAATCGAAGTGGTAATCTAGCTAGTTGAAAATTATTCAATAGACTAGACTTGAATTGTGGTTTTAATTCAAGTTGAACCACTTTAAAAACTTATGTCTTAATCTTTACTTTTTTGCTCCTACATTCATAATCTTGTTGCACAACTATTAATTTTATTGTTTGCATATTCACCAATTAATACTTTGATGTGCCTCTTAATTAAAAAGAATAAATCGCAAGTTCTGTTAAGATTAAAAAGAAGAATTTATTCCATACAAAGGAGTATACAAATTCTCCTAGAGGAATAAGAGCAAGATCTGATTTCCATAGTTTATCTTTTCTAATTCACAGGACTTGACAGTAGTAGTAGGTGATGATCAATAGCAGAAAGTAGTGGTAGGTGGTGGTGAATGATTGTCAATGACAGTAGACGGTAGTGAAAGATTTGCAAGATAAAAGAGAGAAAGAGAATGGGGTTTTTTTTTGTTTCCTGGTATGAGCCTTCATACGTAAGCATTGTTGTTCATTGCAATCTTGGTAACTAAGCCCACCACTTTCACAATACACGTGTTCTAGTTACTGCATTCTTTTTAATGTTATGGTTTCATATCAATTATAAAAAATTGGATCAACACCTACTTGTACATGTTTGTGAAAACTTTTTATGCTTTTTATAAATTTTCATTAATAATTTTGGATTTTATGTACAAATAATATAATTTTTTGTGTATTTAATTTTTATAAATAAAATTTGTGCATATCTTTTATAAAAAGTTATAAAATTATAATTTTTATGTTAAACTTCCCTAAATAAAATTTTTAAATATATACCTAAATCTAATCCTTCTTTTTATGATAAATTTGTAGAAATAATTTATTGAAAACTTCAAAGATATATAAAAACATTTTTACAATCAAATGTCATTTCAAGAATTCTTATTATAAGAATCACTATTCTGAAGGATGTATTTTGAAATAAGAATATTTGACTCCATCTATATTAATTAATTATATTAGGGAATTTATTGATTACTAACTAGGATTGACTTGCAGAATATGAAACAGAGGGATCCATTTCGACCAAAGGAGATGTACATAGTTATTGAATTATGTTGATGGAAATGTTCGCAAGAAAGAAGCCAACGGATGATATGTTTACAGCAATAGGATTGAGCTTGAAAAATTAGGTTATAAGGGTAAAAATAGACTAGGCCTAGTAAAAATTAGGTTATGTAGTCTGTAATTAAACCCTTAATAACAATTAGGCCAAGTTAAATTTTAATAAAAATCGACTAGATCTACACTAAAAAAATATTTAGCTTGATTTAATCTATTAATTTATTATAGACAAAGTTAAAATTCAATTTGACGTGATTTATATATAAATTTTTTAAAATCTATTTTAATATATGTTATGGTCATTTTCTGGTATCACACAAATGGGCTGGTAAAGGCCCCATAAAAAATAAGATCAATCAGAGGAGGCCCACTTTTTTAAAAGACTAAGATCACTTGACAAAGACACCAACTCGCTAACCGTAAGCTTGAGGTGTAATACAAGACCAAGGCAGAAATCCAGGCTCGCTAAAGGGGTCCTGGCTCGCATAGTCAACAGTTTGCTTAGTGCAAGCTCACTTCGCCAAATGCAAATTCGACCTCACTGCCTGAAGGACAATGATAACCCCAACGTAAGGGCTTTAGCTCACAGAACGTATCCTCTCGCCCATCTAAAGGCCCCGTTAAGATTAAGCATGACATAAGCACCTACCTAGACAACGTACAAAGCTAACCTGCAAAAAATAGCCAGAGGAGCCCACTCACAAAAAGCAATCTACAGAAGCTGAATTGTAGGAGTCTATATTGTCTTGTCCATTTGTTATTTAATGTAACATATTTATAACTTGTAAAATTACTTCTGTAACCCCCAAGTCTATATAACTAAGAGGGAGATCATTGTAAAAAGGGGGCAAGAAGAGAAGACAGGCCGAAACTTTGCCAAAACAGTGAGAAAGGACTGATGTTATAACTCTATCCAATTAAATAGAGAAACCACCATGTAACAACAATATAAACCACCGTGGATATAGGTGCCAAACTGGCTTTAGCCAAACCATGATAAAAAGCTTCTGGTGTCCATCGTTATTCCTTTCTCTCATTCTCTTTTCCTGCTCATGCTTGTACTTATACTTGCAGTCTGGGGTTTCAAGAACTGATCCCATTGATTGAGGTTTGCAGCTATTGAACCAAATTTCACCGTTAATATTTTGGTACTAGAGGAAGGGCCCCAACTGCATCTTTTCTCTCTAATTCACTGTTCAACTGCAATGGTGAGAAGAAAAATCATCAGGAGCACTAGAGTCGTCCCTAGCTAACTTGATGGTCCTGTAGAACAACAGGGGTTACCACTAAGGGGCTCTATCTTTCCTGTTACGGGCGCCTTTGCTACCCCCACAATAGGTACTGTTACTGGCATGGCACCAACAACCCTTCACCAACCTATTTCCCCTGCGAATGACAAAGTTCGAGCATGGCACTCATGCTAAGAGGTACTTGAGAACACAATGAAGGAGTTAGCCGATGTAGTTAGAATATTGGCTCATGCGCGAGGCATGCAAAGACAAGTTGAGGCTGCAGTGCCCCAAGGAGGACCCCAACAATCAGGAGCACGACATAAGAAGTCCCACAGAAGAGATCATCTGCAAGTTGAATCTATCCACTTGCATGATTCACGATTAAAGGTATCCATGAAGCTCGCAAGGACAAGGATAAAGACAGTCAGCGATATGAGAGCTCACGTCAAAAAGGGAGTTCAAGTAGGGTCAAACATGGAGCCTTAGGTCACTACTCCTATGATCAGGAGGATGATAGAAATCCTCAAACTAACCACCGGTCTGAAGCGCAAGACCCTATAATCGAAGAGTTGCTTCAGAGAGTTCAACAACTTGAAAAGTGACCTGCAGCTCAGGACCAACAAGACCGTTATGAGAAAAGGACCTTGTTCATTAAAGAAATTCAAACAAAGCCTCTTCCTTGTAGATTTAAGGTCCCCAATATCCCGCAATATAATGCGGATAGGGATCCGTATGTTCAACCTCCAGATGGATATTTAAACAACCAGCTTGCTAATCAAATGTCATGTCTTCCCAACCACCCTCAGGGAAATACCATAGGCATGGCTCAGGAATTTTCCAGCTCATAGTATTCACAATTGGGAAGAGTGCCAAACAAAATTTCTCAGACAATATAAGGCATTGAAAATGCAGCTCATGCTAACTTGTCATCTTGCAACAATCTTCCAACGAAAAGATGAGTTATTAAAAGATTACATCACCAAGTTGAGATGCGAAGTCAATAATTGATAACAAAGTATTTTAATCAATTAATTGTCCTCTCACTAAGCTTCTTAGGGTCTAAACTGATTTATTTGAGCTATGATTATTACATATTCAAGCTTTGTATCAATTGGGAGCTTTATGCAAAATTTTGTAGTATTTGGCCATTTTGAGCAGTTTCTTTATTTTGACTATAACTTGAGCTACACTTGTCTAATTAATGTGATTCTTATCTTGTAAGAAAGCTAAGACATATCTATAAAACTTTCATGAAGGCCTCTAGGGTTGAATCACCCAATTGGGTATTTGAAATTATAGTTCAATATAAGACCAAAATACTATCTTGGGCAGCCTGACCTTTATGCACTAATCAGACAATATTTGGAGTTATAGAAGTCCAATTAAGGTCAAAATAAGACCAAATGGAAGATGAGACATAAAGCCACATTTCTTATGAAGACTTCCAGTGCTGAATAGATCATTATGGGTGTAGAAAATGAGCTACAACACAAAGGAAAAATTACTGTGAGTTGGGCCTCTGCAGAATTTGGTTTTAAGGCCCCCAATTAACATAAAACTTGGGCCTCATGATTATTTCTTGCACCAGCCCTACACTCCATCAGAAAGTCAGTAAAGAAGTAAAATATGGCAGCAAGCAAAAGGGACTACACTAGCCTCCATCATTGCTCTTACTCAACCAACCAGCAGCTAGCTTCTTCCTCCTAGTGAGCACTCTTCAAAAAGGGCAAGACAGAGTAGTTTTAGAGGTTCTTTTCAGTAGAGTTGTATTGTAGATTGTTCTGGTTTTTTCTTTACTGTAATTTTCATTTTCCTTCCCTCCATAGAAGGCTGAATATGTTGTAATCAGTCTAAGGGGTTGATAACTTGAAGATTTATGTTGAGATCTTGATATTCCATTATGTATTCAATTGTTTGTCATTTCTTCTTCTTTCCTCTCTATTTTTACTGAGTTTTCTGAATTGAATAGATTCATTTGGTTTGGATGACTATATGATTATTAATTGATAATCACTTATAGGAAGAGGATAGGAAAACTAAGTAATGTATTGAGGTTTTGATAGATTGTTTGCTGGCTAAGTTCTGATTAGACTCATTAATCATTTTAAGGATTCTTGTTGTGATTTTAGGCCATAGAATATGATCAACAATTGAATGAATACTTAGTGATCAAGGATGCATTAATCTCAAGCTTAGTGACTCCCTTAGACTGGTTAATGCTTGCACTCTGTTTACAATTTCTGTCTTGTTATTTTCCTGTTAGATTAACTGTTGCAAACCAACCCCTCTTATTTATCTCTCAATTTGATTGTTATTATTAAAAGATCCAAGGGCTCGACTCGATGTTGCCTTATACTACAAGTAGAGTAGGGTAATATGGTTATAAATTATTAATTTGACTGGTTAGGTAGTCGGTCAAATTTTGGCGCTATTGCCGGGGATCATTCTAATCTTATCAATCTTATTAGGAGTGTTTTTATATACTAACCACTTACTAACACTTGTTCTGCAGTTGTTTCTATCATTTCCCCTATTTTCGATTCCTTTGCATTGGTCTATACACTATTCATTATAGGTCACTGTCTCTAATTGAGCTGAAATTTGGTGGACTTATAAAAGTGATTATTCTGATCAAGGCTCATGATATTTTCATGAGCTCCACCCTAGTTTGGCCAAATTCCTTCATTTAGACCACTATTTCTTTTTTTTTTTAAGATTTTTTATTTTATTTTTAGGTTCCTTTTAGGTGTAGTTTTCATGTTGTGGTAGTCCTATGATTTTAAAAATGTGTAGATATGGTGATTAGAGTTATTTTGAGTGATTTTTAGCCTTTGTTATTATGTTGTAGTGTTTTCAGTCTTATATCACTATTTTGGCCTATTTTGAGTAGTGTTTGTGTAGTGTATGTGTAGTGTATGCTCACTAGATCTTCTGGTTTCCATAGACTTTTTGAACTAGATCCTGAAATAGAGAGAACTTTAAAATCAATTAAGAAGACTAGGAGAAGACTAGTGGATCAATTTGATAATTCTGGTTCTACTTCTAATCCTGCATTAATGGCTAATGAAGTAAATGACAGAACATTAAAGGAGTTGGTTGCTCCTGACTTAGCATATTAGCCACTGTGCATCCAATATCCTGACCTTGATGTTGACTTTGAACTAAAATCTGGTCTAACCTATTTGCTGCCAAAGTTTCATGGACTTGCAGGTGAAGGCCCTCATAAGCATTTGAAGGAATTCCATGTGGTGTGCTCCACCATGAAATCACAGACTGTTCAAAAGGAGCACATCAAACTTAGAGCATTCCCATTCTCCCTTACTAATGCAGCCAAGGACTGGTTGTATTATCTACCATCTGGTTCTGTAACATGTTGGAATGATATGAAGAGATTGTTCCTGGAGAAATTCTTTCCAGCATCCAGAGCTGCTGCCATAAGAAAAGATATA
>JANHAO010015661.1:0-14736 GCA_026873985.1 Saraca asoca | reverse complement strand
TTATTTGATTTTTATAGGATCTTTTGTAAGTGAATTTTTCACAATTTAGCTCCAATTATTTTTCTTAAAATGATTTTCAAAATGCAGTAGTTTTTAAACCACTTGAAAAAAGCTAAAAAAATTGTTGTTTACGCATTGATGCAAAAATTATGAAAAACTATTTTTTTTTGCTTCATAAATTGATGTATGCATCGATGTTGCATCGATGTGACATCGATATATGAAGAATAAACTTGAAAAATTGCTTTACTGAAGGTTAGGAAAACTTCTTGAATCGATGCTGAATCAATGTATTAGTTATATAATAGACTGTAATCGATTCAACATCGATGCAACAATGAAAAATCAATTTTTTCTATTACAGACGGTTATAACAGTTGCAAACGCCCAACCTCCTTTCTATATAAATGATTTTTCACCGATTTTCTTCATCATTCAAGTGCAAAAAACCTTTTTATCATTTCTTCTACTTCTATCTTTTTGGTTTTCACTGATTCAAAGATCTTAGAGCTCAATTGAAGAAATTCACATAGTTCTGTTTGAGATTTTCATCTCAAACTCTGGTTTTGTATTCTTATCTTATATCTATTGTTTTGTTTTAAATTTTTGGTGTTAGAAATCTGATTTCTAGGTTTGGAAGAGCCTTGTTGTAATTCTTCTAGGTTAGTAAGATCCCTGTTTAATTTTTGTGATTTAGGTTTAGAAGAGCTTGTCCCAATTCTTCTAGGTTAGCAAGAAGCTTGTTAATTTCTTATGTGTGTATTGTAAAACTGGCTATTCAGGAGCCTAGTAATCCTGATGATTTTTATTCTTAATTGAAAAGGTCTTTCGGTTGATGAAAGATTAAGTGGAGCAGATTTGAATTATAGCTTCAATTTAAGTTGAACCACTTTAAAAATTCTGGTGTTTCTTGTTTATTTTGCTGCACAATTATTTTCCAGTTTCTGCAATTCTGGTTTTTGCATTTTACATTACTACACAATTTAATTTCTTGCCATCTACTTAAGTTTCTACATTTTGATATCTTCTACACTCTGCATCAATCTTATTATTTGTGATACTGCATTCTTTACAATTGCATTTTTGCCTCATTACAACAACATTAATCTATTACCTTTGAATTAGATAATCAAGTCATAAAAAATCCAATTCAATTAAGTTTTTAAAAGGTGTATATAAATCCCCCAACGGCAAAAGGGCAAGATCCAATTATTTCCACATTTTAACTTTTTAACCACTCTTGAAGGGGCTTGACAGAAAACAACATGTAGAAGCCGATTTGTGGGGATACATATTGTTTTGTACATTTAATGTTTGATGTAACTTATTTGCAACTTGTAAAATTATAATTGTAAGCTCTCATCCTCTATAAATAGGAGGAAGGAGACCATTACAAGTAGAGCCTGAAACAGCTATACTAAAACTCTGTAGAAATTTCTCTTAGGCAATAACATTATTGTGGATGTAGGGATCGGTACTGCCTAATTTTAACTGAACCACATTAAAAAGATCCTTTGCTCTTGCTATTCTTTCTCTCCACCCTCTTCATCTCCCATTTTATCTATTCAGAAAGCAGCTTAGGGTTCAAGAACTAATCTTGATTGACCAGAATTTGGGAGAACCAAATTTCACCGTTAACAAATATTATATTAGTAACTATATAATAAATCAATGGATAAAATTAATGAGATAGGATTCAATGTCAATAACCCTATATAAATAAGAGTGAATTTAAAAATATATAGTAGTTTTTAAATAATTAAATCTAAACTAACTTTTGAAATTTAAAATATAATAAATAATCGTATATAAATTTAAATAGATAATTCCCTTTTTGGTACATAAAAAAGGAAACAAAGTGGAAAAAAAAAAGTCAGCAGGATTTTAGGAGGAAAAGGAACATTGAAGTAATGCCACGTGTACACTGAAAAGGATATTTTATATATATTATAGAAAATTAAAAAAGGGAAAATATATTATTTTATAGTAATGAATAATAATTCACAATAAACAATAAAATAATAGTAGATTTATATTCTTTTAGTAATCATATATCACATCAATGATAAAATTAATGAGATAGAATTCAATTTCAACAAATATCCGTATATAAATCAATTCAAATTAAAATATTTAGTAGTTTTTAAATAATTAAATCTAAACCAACTTTTTGTCATCCATTCTCTTAAAAAAATGTTGTTTATTCATTTTGTACAATGTAATATGTATTGGATTTTGAAAAGAGAAAAACTATAATGTAGTTTAACTTTTTAGAAATTAAACTATTATGTAGTATAACTCTTCCCAAAAATTACGATTCTTATTCAATTTTACTAAAAATAAAATACTCTTTTTCAGAAAAAGACAACATTCAGAACGATTATGCTATTTAATTGCTTAAAAATGATAAAAACTATTATATAATTTGGTTCTTTTTTTGGTGTAATTTATTTTTACCAACACTATAACATGTAATGTTTTGAAAATAAATCGCACTTGCCTATGAAGTTAACAGGTCAACCAAATATTGGTAAACTGTCATACAGAAAGCCAGAGACAGAGAGCGAAAGGGAAGGTGCTTTCCTTTTGCGTGGAGAGAGGGAAGCGCAGAGAATCGACGAGCGAAATGTCTTCCTCTGCAGCCCCACGATCTCTGCTATTTCCAATTCTCTTCTTGTCCATCTCTATCCATTTCCTTTCTGGTAACCCTCTTGATTATTTATGTGTTTCTGGTTTTGTAGATATCTGTGTATCTGTTCTTGATTTTGAATACCATATTATCTTGTTCCTGAAAAAGGAATGGCATGAAGATTTGAAATCTAGAATCTTTTAAGTGATGAAAATAAAAGGATTAAGCTGGTGTAATTGATTTTAAGATGATTCTGATTTGTCGGTATCAAAAGTTAGTGATGAATATATATAACGGTGAATGTTGATTTGTGGATATTCTTCATTATTCTTGTTAGTTTTCTGTAATATAGAGAAATAGAATTAGAGCGTTATGGAGATTTTCCCATTTTGGGTATGTTTGTAATTTTTTTTTTCTTCATTATTTTTCTCTTTGTATTAATTAGGCTCATGACTCTGAGGTAGATAGCAACCAAACTTGTTAGATTTGACAACCATAATAGCCGGTTTTTCCTCAAGGGAAATTTCACATAACTATCAGACTGTTCTCCAAAGGATGTTATTATGCTGGTGAAGATGTTTCATAGATTAGTTTCATTTTATTTATTTAATATGCTAAAAAGGACGTGCTTTTGTTTGTTTTTGGATAGCTGATGGGATGAAGACAGGAGAGGCAGATGCTTGACTTTTTTGGTTTTTGCTAAACTACAAAAACTTTAAGCTTTGAGAACTTCACCTTTTTGAGAAGTTATTGAAACCTTCATTCATATCTGACAAATAGTTCTGACAGCTAGCTAAGCTTATGGGTCCTGTAAATAAATCCATGAAAATTTTTTTCCCTATTGATCATAAGATAAGCAGGAGGGGATTCCTCTCTTCTCTCTTATTCTTCTTTTAGGCTTATGCCAATTGTGTGTCCTGGTAGGCCTAGCCAATGACCCGACAGGTGATAAAAATGAAAACAAAGCTGCAAGTCATGGTACATCAAGAAATTCTGCAGGGCTCAAGATTATTTTAGTATGCCTTGGTTTGGTGGCAGTTATAGCATTCTGTGTTTTTCTATTCAAATTGTGGCAAAAGAAGAAGAGAGAAGAGCAACAAGCTCGTCTTTTGAAGCTGTTCGAAGATGATGATGAACTTGAGGTTGAGCTTGGTATGCGGGATTGACAACTTCTCTCACTCATATGCCAGATTTTGAAAGAGGTGCCTATCATTTTCTTTGTTGGCAAGGCAGTAGTTCTACTTTAGCACAGGTTTTTCAGATAAGTTGTAATTTGGCACCAGATGTCACGGTGTCACCAATTGGTTCCTCTCCTGCTTCGGTAGTGCAGTTTCTGGTTTCCATTACCATCTTGTAGCCTGCAGCTTCTAATTAAAACGAGTTGAAGCAAGCTTGTGTTTGATCATTTTGTACTTTTTTGTATATTCTTTATTGATTGTATTAATAAAGTGATAATCAATCAAAAGTTTGTTGAAGGTGGGCAGTCAGCTTGACACTCTATTTCCACTTACAGGATGAGATATGGATTTTATTTATGCATTTGTCATCTTTTATACCATTTGCTTTCACTTCTTTTATGTAGCCCTGCACAGCATTTCGTAACATGCGATCTTTTTCTTGTTCTTTGCAATAAATATAATGGGATAAGGCATGGTTTGTTGTTGTTTGAAATAGATATGAAACGGTGGATGTTTACATCATTGCTATTAATATTCACATAAGTATTGTTAGCTCTTATGCTACTCTTATTGGTTGTATGGGTCTGGATTGGCCTCTTGCTTATTTTAGGTGTCCCTCTGGGGTAATCCCTGTGCTATTTCTTCTGGTTTCCTCTGGTATCGCTCTTATTATCTCTGTTTGTTTAAGCACCTTGTTGGCATGGCATACAAGATTGAGCAGCTCATGCATGATTTCATACGGTCAAGAATGGGGGATTTCAAGAAAGACCAATTGGTTAGTTGGGAAGTTTGTTCTGAACATAGAAAAGGATGGGGGCTTGGGTCATGGCAACTTGGTGTTTAACAACATTGCTCTTGTGGGTAAGTGGATTTGACGATTTCCTTTGGAGCCTGTTTCTGTTTGGCACAGTGTTGTTAAGAGTAAATATGCTGTTCATGAGAACGTGTGGTGTGTAAGAGTTTTAGCAAAAGCATCATATATAAGCCCCTGGAAGTTTGGAACTTCATCTCTCGGGTATATTCCTCTTTCTTGCTCTTACTTTTCATGTGGGCGATGATTCCTGTTTCTACTTTGGGAGGATCATTAGATAGGGGCTTCCTATTTTCCGGTATTTTCCCCTTATTATTTTATATTTGTGTATCTATCTATATATTAATATTATTAATTTCGATTAATGATTAATATTTTCAATTAAAAATTTTCGAAAGAATGATATTTATTAGAATTACGTACCAAATCTTGTGTCAACTGCAAACTACCTAGTAATTTGCAACACTTACTAAAAGTAAAAGCTTTCTACAAAAAGGGGTGTATGTCTCTCTCTCCTTTGCATTAAGGTTCTATCAATGGCTTTTAGTTTCAGCACGTTACCAATATTTCTTGCAATTTTTATCTTTTTGGGAATATTTTTATGATTGAAAAAGAATTTTTAAGAATCTTAATGAGAGAGGCCGGTGATCTTCCTTTGTTATTGGCCACTTCAGACTCATCTGCTTTACCTAATATTTTTGGTAAAATAGAAGACTGTGATCTTTGGAATCTTCTGGTATCTATTCTTGCAAGCCTTTTTTCTATTTATTTTTTTTATTATAATCCAACAGCTCATCATTTTTTCTTGAATAAATCTTTTTTGGAAGGTTAATGTTACCTCCAAAGTGGTTTTTTTTTTTTTGGATAATGGCACAGAATAAAATTAATATAAGGGATAATTCTACAAGGAGTTCAGTCTCTTGGAAAGTTGAGTGTTTTCATCATTAGATTGCCTTTTTTGCATTAAGATTTTGTGTTTTTTCATTTGATTCATATGCAAATCTCAATACAAAGAAGGTAATCTAATGATGAAAACACTCAACCTCCCAAGAGGTTAAACTCCCTGTAAAATTATCCTAATACAAATTATCTGCTTCAGATTCGAAAGCATCACTGGGCACTTTCTCTTGTTTTTTTCTGTTAGGTGCAATGGAAGTTTGAAGACAAATAACCATCTTTGTGTTTTTTACATTGTTTGTCTTTCTTATTTGGATCAGTTTTTGTCAAATCAATTACGAGGCTTTTGGTGGTAGGAAGGAGTTTTAAGGTGCTATGGAAGTGTGCTCTTTTTGCTGGCTTGTGATGTCTATGGTTGGAAAGAAAATGTGAGAATATTTTAGCAAAAATATCTTCCATTTCACTTTTAATGGGAGAGTTTTTTCTTTGCATCTATGTGGGTTTCAAGCTCAGTTTTCTTAAGGATGCTTCTCTTATGGATTTTAAAAGGAGATTGGAGAGATTTGAAGTCAGTGCTTTTAGTTTTTTATTTCTTGTGTTAGCGAGGATTTCTTTCCCTCCCTTTTTTTTGTATTTAATTATCTTTCTTAGTAAAATTTTCTGTATTCTAGTAAAAATGACACTAATAAGCTAATAGATAAGATAGCTTCCAAGATGCATTCCAAGAGTTTTATAGCAAAAGGAAAAAAAGTGTCATACATACATTATTGTTTCTGGAACTTATCTTTCTCCTTCTTTGTTTGGGGTCTTGGAGCACATGGACAAAACCTGTTGGTGCACTAAAATTAGAATTGAAGTGGTAGGGCACTGGCTCTTCAGTGCAGAGAATCCAGGTTCAAAATTCAAACCTGTTATTTTGTTAAAGTATGACATATTGAAATTGTCTGGCAGTGAATTCTTGCAGGTAACTATTGTTTGCACTGTGTTTAACTGAGAAGTTAGTGTAAGGTAAAGCTGTTTATACATATATGATAACGTCATCATCATTTTGAAGCACAAGTTTGTATCTTCAAATTGTTAGTTTGGGAGTCTTATTTTGCATTCAAAGCAAAAGCTATATTTTTTCTTGCTGAGCCTTTGGACATGAGCTTCTGTTGTATCTTAAGCAGGCTACTGAAATACACTGACAAGCAAGAAAATGTTACCATTTTTGGAATATTTGACTGTGATTTTCTGGTATTGGTTGTTTAGGAGATTTATTTCATCATGGAACCATTTCTAGGTTTTGTAAAATTGAGTTGTGTACATGCAACTTCACATATTTTATATTAGAATACATCTTATCATTGTAAGTATATTTGTGGTTGAGATTTGGAGGTTCCATTTTCATGATGACATACATTGTGGAGCATGGATTACAAATAAGATCAAAAGCTGTGAAATGTGCTGCTTGTAGTAAGGAAGTAACACGGGATAATGATACTTTACCGTATTAAACTTACATCTATTTATACTATTGATAATTAACTTTAAAAAGTTACATTTTGCTTTTCGAGCTTACTTGAGTAGCAAGATTAGTATATAAACTTCAAATGATTACAAATTTTACCTTATTTTATACACATGCAGTTTATTCTCAATTTTTATTCATCCAAACAGAAAATATCACAGATTTTATCTGCACGAACTAAGGCACTATCCAATTTGACTACAACTAGTGCTTTGAGTTGCTTCATACTTATGATGCTATGCATTAATTGATTCTAATTTCTAACCAAATCGTGCGAAGTTTTTATTTGTTTAGTGTAAAACCTGTGATGTCTTCTGCATGAAACAACAAAAACTGCAGACATGTTGCAAATATGTGCAAAATGAGGTAAAATGTGATTGTTCTAGAGTTGATGTACCAATTGGATTATTCAATACTAGTCTAGGGGTTAAAATGTAATATTTTAAAGCTGATGTCCCAATTCTATTACTTATGTAAGGGAATGGGATGTTTTTTTTTTTAAACAGAAACATTGTGTGATTAATGGATGCTAATATTACACCAAGGATATACATTACTGTTGAAAAAATTAACAATTTTGTCCTCAAATTTCTTGGTTGGTAACAATTTTATCATTGAATTATTATCAATTGCATTCAATATTTTAAATATTGAATTGAACAATAAACAAAAAAAGAGGTGAGTTTAAAGTTTAATGATTTGATTGAGGTTGAATTAGAGTTTTAATATACAATAAAAATATAATAATTAAGAATTAAATTATCACAAAAAAATTAAAATAATGTATATAAATATAAAAATAACTCAAATATTATTAAATAGTTCATATTTTTACAAGTTTATAATTCAAATATTACCAAATTATCATATAAAAATGTGATTGAACTGAGGTTCTTTTTGTTTTTTTTTTTGACTCTTATGAATAGAAAATTGTTGACGTCGGATTTCGGTTCATACAGAGGGTCCTAAAATCCGGCCAACGGGAGAGAGTTCACGGATCCAATGCTGCTTCCGAAGTGTTATCTAAGAGGAAGAAGGAAAGGGAGACATAGTGTTTTTAACGTGGTTCGGCTAAATTCGGATTGCACCGGACCCTACGTCCACGGTGAAGATTTTTATTAATGTATTGAGAAATGATTTTAGCAAAGTTTTTGCTTACAGAGTTGTTGGCCTCTTTCCTCTTCTAACAATGCAATCCTATTTATAGAGGAAAGAGGAGTTACATGCATTAATTACAAGTTACAGTTGTGTTACATTAAGATGTAAATGAGAAAGATAGCAAAAGACTACAATTCGGCTGCTACAGAATGTAGGCTGCGGGGTGGGTCCCCCTGGTCGACAGTAGACTTGCATCTGCCTACATCCGTCACTTGGCATTGTCCCGTCACAGGAGGTGCTTGGTATCCCGAGTGGGGATTCCTGGCTCGGGGTTATCATGGGAACCGCTGTAGCGAGCGCAGTTCTGCTATAGCGAGGTAGTGAGCTTGAGAAAGATATTTGGCTGCTTGTTAGGCTGGTCTTATGATCTTCTTGTTGTATCCCTACCTCGCAACGAGCAAGGTAGGGTTTGCTTCACTAGATGCTATCAGGACAGGCCTCGTTATACTGCTTTCTGACAAAGGGCAAAGCGAAGCTTGCTGGGTGCCTTTGGTGAGGCGAGGGGCTTGGCCTTTGTCGTGCTCGAGGGCTCGTTCTGTTGAAGCCGTTTTTTGCCTTTAACATAAGCCCCTCCAACTCTTGGTGTGCTCTGCGGACCGAGAGTTGTAAGTTTCTAATGATCAATAAAACGTTTCTTTGGCCAATCGGCTGCACTTTGTTTATGGTTGCTTAACCTACTATGAGTGAGAGTGGGTCGCATGCGAGCTGTGAATGATGAGAAATCAGGTGTGTGAATCGTGATTTTCTGGCTGTATGCTGGTCGTGAATGTGTCGCACGAGAGCTGCGACAAGTTCAGTATGGCGTTTCTGTTATGTGGTGAGCTAGCCATCCATTGTTTAGTTTGAAAATGCTGTTGAGGTAAGCTCGTGGACCGTCTCACCCTCGACTGTGAGGTAGGCTCTGGGCCATCTCACCTTCGGACGCGAGGTAGGCTCTGGAGCCGTCTCACCCTCGGATGAGAGGTAGGCTCTAGGTCGTCTCACCCTCGGCTGCGAGGTAGGTTCTGGAGTTATCTTGCCCCCGGACAGGTTTTGTTTTTACGCTGCCACAAGGTAGGCTCTAGGCCATCCCACCCTCAGACATGTTTTGTTTTTGTTAAGACGACGGCTTGTCGCATAGCGAGGTCGCATGTGAGTACCATAGCGAGCTTGTTGTTCCGTGGTCGAAAGTTTTGCACCCTTTGTCATAGTTCAAGGGTTGTGACTCACTTTCGATGTATCGATGGGGTAGGCCTTGCGCTGTCTCACCCCCGGATGAATCCTTGCAATGATGGAGTGAAAACTCTCTGCCTAGACAATGCTGGGCCAATCAACAGTTTACATTGATTCAGCATACAACAGTTGATATAATTAGTCACCATTAATAACAAACAAGAGTTACAAGATCAGAATATGGTTCTGATGGAGAGCTCAGACTCTTGGGTGGCAACTCACTGAGCCTGTTGAGTGCGCTATCCCGATGGTCTTACCACGTAATCCTGTAGTCGGCCTCTTCTGATGAGGTCTTCAATGGTGTCTTTTAGTGCTAGACACTCTGAGGTGGTATGTCCAACCTCATTATGGTAGGCACAAAACCTGCTTTGATCTCTGGATTTGGATGATGCCCTCATTGGCCTGGGCCTGCCAAAATCCTCGTTATGCCTTTCTATGACGAAGATTTAGGATGTTGTAGCTCTCAAAGCGGCCTGCAGGTCACTGAGATTTTGCCTTTTTCACGGGATGAGGAGTAGGGTCGTCATGACTCTCACTACCCCTCGTTTTGCTCATGGTGGGACTGTTGGGGTCCGCTCTGTACTTGGGCTCCTTTGTCCCGAAGGTTTCTTCCTATCTTATTTCTTTGGTGACCCGTTCGTAGAGTTCAATGAGGTCTTGGGCTGAGGACTTTTAGAGGCTTCTGTACAGCTTGCTGTCTTTGCGAAGCCCCGCTGAGATCGCTGTTAAGATACTTTCCTCGGAAGGGTCTTCTACCAAGTTGGCCTCGTGCTAAGTCGGGTTACGTAGTCCTTGAGCGACTCACCCTTGCCCTGGATGATCATCGCAAGATGGCAAGGGAGAGCGAGTTGTTTCTTTAGCGCTCGATATTAATTAACAAATTTCTTTTGGCACTCTTCCTAACTGTCGATGCTGCGAGTCGGGAGGCACCTGAACCATGCCCGAGGCATTCCCCCTAATGTGGAGGGAAAGACACGGCACTTCACCAAGGGGTCAGTGGTCTGGAGGTCCATCTGGGTGTTGAATGCATCTAGATGGTCACTTGGGTCACTATTCCCATCGTAGAGCGGGATCACGAGCACTTAGAATTTTTGTGGGAGAGATCGCATCTCGATCTCCACAGAAAATGGAGAGCTTTCCTTGTGGCGAGGCTGGTGGCTTTGAGGTCGTGGACGCTCTTTTAACCGTTCGAGCCTATGGAGGACTTCCTCCATTGTCCGGTTCTGCATCTCAAACTGAAGGGTGGAGCTTCCTGTTCGTGGCGAGCCCTCTAGTTGCTGACTATCATGATCTTCATGAGTTTCTTTTTGAGCCTCTTTGAGAAGTTGTTGGAGCTGTGCTATGAGTTCTTCTTGTCTTTATGCGCTCTGAACTTGGGCTTGCATCAGTGCTTTGACGATTTTCACCAGTTCTCTTACCATGCTCTCGAGCACCGGAAGGGATTTGCTAGGCATTTGTGCCTCTTGAGTTTCAGGAGCAGCAGTAAATTGTTGGTGAACCCCTACAGTGGGAGTGTCCATCGGCTAGAGGACTAGAGTGGTTAAGCTCCGAGTAGTTCTTCTTCTTGCCATTGCTAGGCTGCAACAAAGGCTTCAGAGAGCAGATGGTCCCCGCAGACGGTGCCAAAATATTGACGTCAGATTTTAATTCGTACAGAGGGTCCTAAAATTTGGCCAGCTGGAGAGAGTTCAGGGATCTAATGCTACTTCTGAAGTGTTATCTAAGAGGATGAAGGAAAGAGAGACGCGGTGTTTTTAACATGATTCGGCTAAATCCGGGCAGCATCGGACCTTACGTCCATGGCATAGATTTTTATTAATGTATTAAGGAATGATTTTAGTAGAGTTTCTGCTTACAGAATTGTTGGCCTCTTCCCTCTTCTAACAATGCAATCCTATTTATAGAGGAAAGAGGAGTTACATGCATTAATTATAAGCTACAATTGTGTTACATCAAGATATAAATGAGAAAGACAGCAAAAGACTACAATTCGGCTACTGCAGAATGTAGGCTGTGGGGTGGGTCCCCCTGGTCAGCTGTAGACTTGCATCTGCCTGCATCTGTCGCTTGGTGCTGTCCTGCCACGTGAGGTGCTTGGTATCTCAAGTGGGGATTCCTAGCTCGGGGTTGTCATAGGAACTGCTGTAGCGAGCGTAGTGCTGCTGTAATGAGGTAGCGGGCTTGAGCAAGATAGTTAGTTGCTTGTCGGGCCGGTCTTATGATCTTCTTGTTGTATCGTTACCTCGTAACGAGCAAGGTAAGGTTTTGTTATATACTAAAAATGGGCCTCATGAGGACGAGCCCCCGAGGGAATGAAGACCAGCTCTCGCAAGAACAAGCAAGGAGCTATCGAGGAACTTTGCCCTCGAGAATGGGAAGAAGTGACGGATGAAGATGAATGCCAAAAATCCTGTTTCACTCGTCGCCATGGAAACAATGACGGCAAGGAGTGCGTCGCAGAGAACTATACCCCAGTGACAGCACGACTCAGTAAGGGAGGCTCGTGGAGCATCATGGTCGGATCGGCCATCTCGTACTCACCCCCCTCACGACAATCCTCATGACTTCCCGAGGCAAGGAGCTCTCGCTTGAGACAAATAGAATATTGTGTCTGATACGGTAATAGCTATAAAACTGCAAAGATGGCTCAAGGAGCCTATCTCCATAGCCTACAATCAGAAAGTGGTCTTTTCACTGTCTATGCTTATTTAATTGATGTAACACAATTGTAGTTTGTAATTAATGACCGAAGCCCATCCTTCCTCTTTAAATAGGATGAGATCGTTAACAGGAAAAGGGTGGCTAGCAAGCAAATAACCCAGATAAGTTGCAATGATAAAATCACTACCGTGGACGTAGGGTCCAGGAAGCCCTGGATTTAGCCGAACCACGTAAAAAGATGAGTGTCTCCCCTTTCATGGTTTTTCAATCATCCACTTGATATATCACCACCTTTCCTTGCCTTTAATCCCGGAACAGGCTTGGGATCCCAAAGAATCTCCCGTTGGCCGAATTTGGGACACAATCAAAATTTGACGTTAACATTTTAGCGTCGTCTGTGGGGATCTCACCTGTTCTAGCTGGTTTCTCATTGTTATGGCCAAAGGAAGAGTCACTAGGGCTTCGAGCGCACGACACCAGACCCCAGATGGCCATGTTTCCACGACAAGTTCATCCGCTGCCCCTGTGATAAGGGCAACCACTGACCACCATCACGTCAGTCTGGTGCAACCGGCTCTTACTGCTGATGGCGTTGAAGAGTCGTAGGCTTGGCTCTAGCATCAAGAAAGGCTTGAGCACATGATGAGGGAGTTGAGTAAAACAGTCTCGATGTTGATACGGGCTCACATTCAGAATACCCGTGCGCAGGCCAATCCTGTCATACTTGAGGTAGAACGTTCCGGTGAAGTAGTCTGGGAACAAAAGCCATATCGCCGCTCGTGCGGTCAGAGCGACGGAGCAAACCGTCAAGTCCCTGGTCATGGGCTAGGGGGCTTGAGTGTTGCGATGGAAGGTCTCCTCCGAAGGGTCAGACATTTGGAGGAATGCCCTCGAGCTCAAAATGACGGGGAGTGACCTGGAAGGCAAATCCCTTTCTCTGAGGAGATTATGAAGGAGATTTTGCCATACAAGTTAAAAATCCCCGCCATCCCGCTGTATGACGGAGACAGCGATCCGTGCAACCACCTGGACTTGTTCAATATCCAGATGGACCTCCGAGCTTGTAACCCTTCGATCAAATGCCACGTTTTCCCAGCCACCTTGGGGGAAGTTTCCCGTACTTGGTTCCAGAGCCTCCCGGCTCTCAGCATTCGAGCTGGGGAGAGTGCCAGGAAAGATTTGTTAACCAGTATCAGGCACTAAGAAGGTGGTTTGTGCCCCTGTGCCATCTTGCTACAATCTTCCAAGGTAGGTAGGAGGCATTGAAGGATTACCTTACTTGCTTTAGGCGCAAGGTCAACAATGTCGAGAAGACCTCAGATGAAGCCATTCTGACCGCCATCTCCATGGGACTCCACAGGGATGGGAAACTGTTTAAGAGCCTGTATAAATACCCAGTGAGCACCCTGGGAGAGTTTTATGAGCGGGCCACGAAGCAAGTCAGATGGGATGAAACCTTCGGCCCGTGAGGCCTCGAGGCAGGGAGCTCGACGTCGAGCAAGAAAAGAGGCAACTGCGGGGGCGGGAGCAACAACCCCGAGCACCGATCCTTGAAGAAAGGAAGGGATGAAGGGCCCTCGTTCCAGGCCCGCCATAGCACTTATAGCATCTTGTCGGATGCTCAAGATAAAATCTTTGCAATGGAGAGGAACAGGAAAGACTTCGGATAGCCTCTACCCTTGAAGACGCTTGGCAAATCTAGGATCAATCGAGAAAAGTTTTGTAAATACCATAACAAGTTCGGGCATATCACCTCGGAATGCTGGGCACTATGAGACGCTATTGAAGATCTCATTAAGAGAGGATGCCTACACGACTACATCTTATGGCCTTCCAAACAATAGCACGGGTCCCACCACCACAGGGCTGAACGAGAGCGATCTCCCACTATCAGGACAATTTTTTAAACTCTCATAGCTATCTACAAATTGTATTACCACCTCCTGAATTTGTGTACTAATGCAAGGTTTCTTTTTCTTTGGTAGGATAACAGTGTCCGCCACTTGTGCATTATCGATCCATCATATAAAAGGTGAAGGCACTTTGATTTATTACTTGAAGCCATCCCCCAGAGCTTAATCCGAAGACAAATTAATGAATCTTTCAGTCAGTTGAGCTGCGGGCTTGCTGACTGGCCGATGTAGCAGACGTACTCGCTAGGGCATGGAGACGCTTTGAAATAAACTCAACCAGTCAGTTGAGCTGCGGGCTTGCTAATTGGCCAGCATGGTAGATGTGCTTACTAAGGCGTGGAGATGCTTGAAAATGACTCACCAGTTGAGTCTTGCGCTCGCTAAGGCATAGAGAATGTTGTAAAATACACCTCTTGGGCACAAGATCGCCCTGACCACAAGATCGGTCACCCCTTCGGGCACAAGGTCATAGTTGCAGCTTTTATGTGCACTGTTAAGCATAAGATCGCTCACTCCTCTCAATTTCGCAGCTCTCATGCGATTAAAGTAAAGTCATAACTTTCATGTGCGTTGATCTCATTAAGATCACATGGTATAAAGTCACAGCTCACTTGTGACCGAATACATTTATGTCTTACTCTATTTTTGCAGGTATACGCAAGTTAATCAAATCAAATGCGAGGTGGAAATAAGGCAATTTTATTCATTAAAAGACCTCAGCGAGGCACGTTTACATCAGAAAGCTCTGAATACAAAGTAAGGGAAAG
>JANHAO010015660.1:0-14731 GCA_026873985.1 Saraca asoca | reverse complement strand
TGGTTAGAAATTCATTGTCTAAACACCTTTTAGAGGCCTAAGTTTTTGAAAGCTGGCTTAGAGGACTTTTTAAGGTTACAATTAGCAAACCAAGTAGTTAGGAGGAGCTGGGGGAAATAGTTTAACCAAGGCTCAAGTTTGGGGGAGTCAATAAAAAAATTGTGAAAGAAATGTGCTAAAATTGTGATCTACTCCTCTACTTTGAGTTGCTTAGTAACTAGGAGTATGCATGTGCCCCATGTGCACTTTTGCATCAAACAACAATTCAAGGCATAAGTATGCTATAACAAGAGCTAAAATTCTGAATCATGGCCTTGTTGAGTAATCGGGTGTCTTCATCACAAATGTTGGCATTCACATAAAAAGGCAAGAGTGATGTAAGTATGCTATAGCAGCTCTAAATCATAGCCTTGTTGAGTAACCAGGTGTCTTCATCACAAATATTGGCATTCGCATAAAAAGGCAAGAGCGATGTGATGAGCATGCATATATATATATTTAAAAAAAGAGAAAAAAAAATGTGGTTAACCTCTACCTTCTCCCATTCTTTGATTGCCCAAATTGTGATTAGCTTGAAATCCTTTGTGAGTTCTAGGTGCTTGGACTCCATACAAAAATTGAAAGAAGTTTAATAAGCTAGCCTTTGAAATCAATGTTGAGGTTTAATTAGGGAGTTTCTAGCCATAATTCATATGCATATACACATGGGGAAGATTTGAGTTTGAAGGTAGATTCATGATGGACTAAGCTAAAGGGTGATGAATGTTAATCTTGAACATTAGCTAAGGATTTAAGAGCAACTCTAAAGGTTGAGGGTTAACCATGCTATCAGCAAAAATAGAAGTAGTGTCTTTTGGAGTGTCTTGTTTTACTTTTTCTAAATGTGATTTTATCTTTTGTATCTTCACTTGAGGACGCATAATGGTTTAAGATTGGGGGTGTGATAACTCTATGAAAATGGAGTTATCTTGATAGTTTCTAGACTTAAATTGTTGAAGTTTGAGAGTGATTTTTATAAATAAATCTTTATTATTAGTTATTTTCATTATTTTGTCTAAAGTGGTTTTATTGTTTTATTTGTGAAATTTTTGAATATGTTAGTGGAGGAATTGAATTAAATTGATGATGCTTGTTTGTAGTTGTTTAAGTCTTAATTGTGATTGAAAAAAAGATAAGAAAAAAAGAGGAATTAAATAGAGAAGGTAGCTGTTACAGTAAGGATTTAGCAATCAAATTTTTTTCACCAACCGTAACTTCATTTTTTCTAGGGAACTAGCTTAATTTGAAGGGTAAAAATTATGCGTAAAAGGCAACAGCAAATGTAGGCAAGTTAGCAACATATTCAGCCCATTTTTAGTGCTGAAAAAAGTAACCCCAGTGGAGGCAGTAGGGGAACACGTCAGTAGAGGAATTTTAGAGACATTCAACACATTTTGGATGCTCTAAACCCTAGACCAGTAGAGAGCACATGAGCAAAAGTTGATTATGCCATTTTTGGGTGCTAAAAAAACCTAAAGGAAGCTGAGAGGACATGGTGAATAGTAGCCAAAAACTAGAAACAACAAGAAAATTCTATAGATAGTAGAGGAAGCAAAGGAGGGCGCAGAAGACCAATAGATTTGCCCTTCTTCCTTTCCTTTTCTTTCTTTCTTTTGTTATTTCTAATTTTGGTGAACAATGAATGCTTTGTATTTAAGAACTATTACAGATTTAAACATGAGCTAAATTTATTTTTGTTGGGATTGATGTTGAACTTTAATTTTGCAATGAAATCCTAGATTATTAATTGTAGTGTTGAGTAAATTTTTCCTTTTCATTTCAAGTGTATTAAATGCTACTTCTCATTGTTGACTGGCCATTAATGATGGGATATAGAAATAACTTCAAATCTGGAAAGATTGAGGTTCTTGGACATAGCTTGAATGATGCAAGTTCAACTATTATATATTGTTGATTTGTAGATGATATAGGAGTATATTGTTTACCTTGCAAAACCTAAAGGAATTGGTGCTGAAAATTATGCTCTAAAAATCTGGATAAGCATAGGAATATGTGTAATCTAATTTAAGTGCTCTAAACATGTTGGAATTGGGAAATTCACATGTGCTGCTATGAGTTCTGGTTTATTGGGAAATTTACTGCAACATTACTATAATAGCTGGGTAGAAATTGCATGTTAAAAGACTAATCAATCTTAACTAGTTAATTCACATATTAATCAATTGTTCTTAGAAATTTAGTACTTCTTTTTTCTTGAATTAGTAATATTGTAGTTCAGCATTGTTATTTTGCTCTTTTAATCATCTTAGTTTGCTCAAGAAATTACTATTTACTTAATTAGATTTTTACATTTAAGTTGCAAGAAATTCAATCCCTATGGAGATGGTACTCACTCACTCTATATTACTTGTTGACTGCGTGCACTTGTGTATTTGAGTGACAAACACACTCACACTAACAATACTAGTTGCATGCATATGGTCTCAAAGAGTAGGTTACATGCATGAACGTGAGGTCACATACATGCAGTGCCAAAAAGTAGGTTGCATGTATGGACTTAAAAACTAGTTGCATGCATGTGGTGCCAAAGAGTAGGCCAAATGCACAAATGCAAGGTCGCATACATGCAATGCCGAAGAGTAGGTCACATGCATGGACTTAGAAAGCTATAGAATCAATAGAGGTGAGAACTTGCCATTGAACTAGTGCTTTGTCGACAATTCATTCAAAGATTAATAATTAAAAGCCTGAATGGGTATATGCCCCATTACATGATCAGTGTATAATTATCATTATGGGGGCTTGTTCTTGCCCAAGATTTTGTTGAGGCTACGGAAGCTGGTGCCCCACAAGTCACACCACATAATCTTTCAAACAACCCCTTTTGATGAGGTCCTCAATTACATCTCCAAGCACATGATAGTTTGAAGTGTTGTGGCCAATTTCATTGTGATAGGCACAAAATTTGCTCACATCTTGACGTTCAGAGGGAGTTCTTACGAGATAAGGTCTCCTGAAGTCTTTCCTATGTTTTTTTATTGCATATATCCTATCTGGAGTATCTGATAGGACACTATAGTGCTCATGGTGACTTAGGTGTGAAGGTCATTCAGCTCTAGCCTTCTTCACTGGATGGCTATCAGAAATGGCCTCAACATTTCCATGATTACTCTTCTTCTTACTCTGCTCGGAGCTACTTGCCTTGTCCCTTTGATTTTCTGAACCAAAGGTCTCTTCCCACTTGATTTGCTTGACAGCTCGATCATTAAATTCACCTAAATTTGCCACTAGGGATCTTTATATACTTTTGTATAACTTGCCATCCTTACGAAGCCCAGTTGAGATCACTGTTAAAATGATCTCGTCAGATGGGCTCTCCATATTATTGATATCATGCTTGAACTGGGCAATGTAATCTTTCAATGACTCATGCTTGTGCTAAAAGATTGTAGCTAGATGATAGGGAGTGTAAGCTACCTCTTCAACCCCTGTATTGGTTAAGAAATTTTTCTTGACATTCTTCTTAATTGCTAATGCTACGAGCTGTGAGGCTCCTAAACCACATTCAAGGTGTATCTCCCAATGTGGCTGGGAAGATGCAACATTTAATCAAAGGGTTATTTGTTCAGAGATCCATCTAGATGTTGAACATATCCAGGTGGTTGTATGGGTCACTATCCCCATTGTATAGTGGGATAGAAGGGATTTTGAGCTTATGAGGGAAGGGCTCCATCTTAATTTCCTTGGAGGAAGGAGTTTGTTCCTCTGAGCAACTTCAATCATTTCGAGCTCGAGGGAGTGCCTCTAACTGCTTCACCCTGTAAAGCAACTTTTCTTCCAATTAAGTCAATGTCCTAGATTGCTGGCTAGAGGCCTGATGCCTCTTCCTATCTTCCTAATCACACTAGCAGTAATCTAAAGTGATCTCTTGATTAGCTCTTTTTGAACTTGCAGCTTGATGTTGCTGGTGAACATTCCCAGGTGTAGTGACTTTGGTTTGCCTTTGCAAACCTTGAGCTTGTGCTTATGCCAGCATTTGCAATGCCTCAACCATTTTTCTCATTGAACCTTTTAGCACTTCCAGGCATTGGCACCATGTTTACATTCCATCAATCTTAGGGACAGTAACGATAGGTTGGTGGCGAGCCGAGGGGACCAAACCATTGGTGGCCTTGACGGTGAAAGAACTTGTCGCATAACCCTTAAGCTGATTATTGACAACATCTGACTTCCTAATGGCTTTTCCCCTAACCATTATAACTAAATAGAGAATGAACCAAAATACAAAAAATCAACCAAAACACAGATGTGTCCCCACAGATGGCACCAAAATGTTGATGATGGATTTTGGTTCAGCCAAAATCTAGCAAACCGGAAGAGTTCTTTAAGACTCAAACTATTTTTTGGTTGAACAAGATGAAGAACAAAGGAAAAGAGAGGAAGAACAACAACCAGATAGAGAGGTTTTTAATGGTGGTTTTGCTAAAACTGGGTGGCACTAATCCCTACGTCCACAGTAGCTTTTATTAATCTAGAGAAACTTTAATAGAGTTCAGTACATGGATTCAACTTACTTTATAGTTATCTTCCTCCTCTTATTTATAGTGGCTAGGAAGGCTACAATTGTAATTATGCAATTTATATTTCTGTTACATCAAAATAAATGTACAAGACAACCTAAACTACTACAAAATGGCTTTTGTAGGTTGCTGGCTAATTTTTGAAGTTTTGCTTTCTATGGGTGGGCCCTGCATGCTATTTCTTGTAGACTGGCCCCACAAACCAAGTCTAAGAGGGTTGCTACTTTGGATTTTCCCTTGGTGAGCTCATTGCTGAGCATGATGCTATGTCTATGTAATGGGTCGTTGTTGGCCTTCAGTCAGTGAGGATGAACCTTGCGAGCTCACCTTTGGTAGTGTGAGCTCATGTATGGAAAATTATTGGTTATGTGGGGTAGAACTTGTCTCTTAGTGAGCTAGGGCTTCTGCCTCATTTTGTGCTCGTGTAGCTAATGGCCTAGTGGGCTTAGCTCTTTTCTCACTTAGGCTGATTTGTCATCGGGCCTTTGCTAGCCCATTACATAGAATCGAAAAATACCTATAACAATAATCATAAGGGACACTGTATTAGAGATTGCCCATTTAGGAAGGGTACATATGTTCTAAAGCCAAATGAAAAATTGGTTTGGTTACTAAAAATATCTACTATTAAGAAAGGTTCTACTTTATTTACTAACTAACTGGTTTAGACCCAAATCTTACTGGCTACTAGCCAAGCAAACTTGATTTTAATCTTTATAGGTATATGTGAGAGAAGAGAAAGCAACTCAGGATCCAAAATAAAAATTACAAGATAGACATTGATAAACCCCTCTTAATTTTCTTTATGTTATGGGTATTTTTCAGAAGCATATCTTGGGCCGGTCAAGGTCCAATAGGAAGCCCAATTAGTCAAATAGAGGCCCAAATTAGAGTTCGAGGTCACTGAGCAAGGACCCCAGATCATTAGGCACGAGCTGGAGATACCTCGCAAACTCTCGAGCAAAAGAGCGCAGCTTGCTGAGAAGGCTTTCAACCTCTCAGCGAGAAACCCACTACCCATGGAAGAATGGTCAGGCATGGATGACAGGGCTAGCCAAAACCATTAGCTCGCTCAACTTCCAGCTCACCTACCAGCAACGGATACCTGTACGGAGCCTAGTCAACAACCCAAGGCATACATTTCTTGCTGATAGCTCAGCCTCCAAACTTACACATTAGCTCCCCAAAAATCCGACAATGATTTGCTCAACATTAATTAACCAAAATCAAGAATTAAATGCTCGAAACAACAGAAATAATCATTTTGTTGATTATGAAATTACACTTGTAACGCTCCTCCTCTCTATAAATAGGAAGGGAGGTCATCGTAGAAGAGGGAAAGGCATATACATGCAGAAACTCTATTGATATTGAGAGTGAACACTTTCCACCTAGAGAAATCTCAGCTACTATATTCATATTCTATAAAAAAAAATAATCCCTTTAGTGCATAATAAAAAATCAACGTGGATGTAGGGGCCAAATTGGCTTTAGCCGAACCACGATAAACTCCTGGTGTTGTTGTTTCTTCTTCTCTTTTACTATTTTCTTTCACTATTTTCTATCACATTAGGTTTACAGTCAGGGGTAATGCTGAACTCAACTAGTTGACCAGATTTTGGTGTCAACACTTTAACTTTGCTTATCTCTTATGTTTAATTTGTATATTGAAAGTATGGACTTAAGCTTCGAAGATGTTGCTGAATTTGTTTTGCAGGCACATATAGAGAATTTGAGACCTCAAGAGATTTAAGATGCCTTTTGGTTGTTTTAAAAAGTTTTAGGAAAACACCTTAGAAAAATTGAAATTATGAACACAATAATCAATTTAGTAATTGATGTCATTTATTTAGGTTTTATATATGAATTTTTAATCAATGTCACAATCAATGCACTTTAAGCATCGATATATACTTCAATTCAGACCAATTTCCAAACTTTCAGGAAGGCTAAAAATTTTTCAAAATTTTCAAAATACTGGATAAATTGATTGCTCAATCAATGCAAAAAATAACACTCATACACACACCGATGTCATAATCGACACTCATATGAATATCTAATGAACAAATTTAAATCACAATTGATGCATTAATGAATTTTTTCTCTCAGCATCGATGTACACATCAATTTATGGCATGATAATATAAATATCAAATTGAAGTTCAACCTATTTCTATAGTAACCTCAACCCCCTTATTCTATTTTCTCTTGGCACTCATCTTTTAAAATCCTAAAAATCTTCATTTCTAAATTGATTTTCATCAAATTTCTTCCATAGAAACATCAAAAACATCATTCCTTACCATTCTAATCAACTGATTTCAAAAATCCTTCCAAAATCAAAACACCTGAATTCAACCTAAAAACCTAAAGTACCAAAAAACCTCTCCTCATCAATAATCAACAATGGCAAAGAGAATCAAGATTCCAACAAAGTGAAAGGACAAATCCCCATTGAGAGCTCCACAACCAAATGAAGAAGAAGCATTCTTCATGTCATCAAATGAGTATGCTTTTTAACTTACTTTTGAAAATAGAAAGGTTAAACCTCTGAAATACTTTAGCGATCAATTGTTCAAAACTAGCCATTTACTTGAATTGTTAGCTAAGTATAAGCTTGACAAATTTTTTATCTACAAATATACAGCCTATCCTAGGCTTATAAAAATGTTTTATGCTAACTTAGCTAATGCTGATGGTAAACTATCCTATTATGTGATGTGTAAACACATGGTGATTGACACTGAAATTTTTGCAAATGAATTTGGAATGGACAATTCAATGCCAAAGCTTACTACAGGATCACTTATTGAATATAGTAAGGAATTAGCAATTAGAATGTTATTTCCCTACTCCACCCCAAAGGATGTTTGTAGAAGATTACTAATAATTGGTCTGTCTCTTAAAGATAAGATTCTGCATTATGCTCTATGCAAAATTGTTGCATCAAGGGTCACCAACTTCACCTAAATTATGGAAGATGATCTGTTTTTAATGTGCATCATAAAAAATCAGCTTGATTTCAACTTTCCATGTTTTATTTTGAAGTATATGGGTGAATGCTCTAAAAGAACTAATATTGGTTATTTACCCTATGGTATGGTCCTGACACCATTTTTTACAAAAGTAGAAATAAAGATTTATGAAGAAATTGTCTTTTCCTCTAAAGGCAATCACAATGATTACCACATCACACATTCATAAAATGGGTTTCAAAGAATAGTCAAGGAAAATGGACTAAGGAAACACCCTTCCCTACACAATCAACTAGCCAAACATCAACCTAAGTTGCAATCACCATTGAAATAGAAGCCAGAGTAACCACACTAATTGAAAGGATGCACAAACATACAACTGATCTAGCAAACAAGATAACTGATTCTCAAGATTCATGGTTCAACATTATAGAAGAAAGAATGTCTACTTTAGAAGAAAAATTTGACAAAGATAGATAGACAAATGAATCAAAGAATTAAATCCCTTGAAGAACAAGTCCAAGAAATCAAACTTCGATTGCAACAACAAGATGAAGAAGCTGAAATGCAAAAGATGAATGAATTGCCCCTAGAATAGTTTTATCTGTGTTTGATTTTTTATTGTATCCCCTAGTCCCGATTACCCGTTTGTTATTTTTATTGTTGTTATTATGCTTTGGATCAATTTTGATATATTGGTAATTGTGATATTTTGATATTCAGTATATGATGTTGATATGTTTTGGTTATTTAGATATCTTGTGCTTATACTGATGCTTTTACTTTATCTTGATATTATGATTTAATATAGATTACGATCTAATCAATATATTCTACCCTCTCTTTACTATTTTTTGGTACATAGTTTTATTTCTTTTTGATATGCCAAAAGGGGGAGAAATATGGAATTTATTTTAAATCCCATAAAATTTAGATGTTACTTTCAAAACAATAAATGGGATATTATTTTCAATTAAAAAGGGAGAGAATTTTAAAAAAAAAATAGAGAAATTTTTTTTAATAGATTAAAGAAAAGTTTATAGATTAGAGAAAATTTTTCTAAACTCTTTCTCATTCTTTATTTTACTTTGAACCTCATCTAAAATTATTTGTCAACATCAAAAAGGGGGAGATTGTTAGCCAAGGTTATCCTAGCCATACATATTTCATAGTTTTGATGTTGAAAAACAATTTTAATCAATTTTTCACATTATTAATTGATATTATATTATACAACTTATTTTAATTTGTCTTGCAGGTTCAAAGAAAAAAGATTTAGGAGATCCAAGATTAGTTTTAGGAATTATTTTATAGGATCTTTTATGTTGACAGTCGATTTCGATTACACCTAAATCCGACAAACAAAAGGGGTTCTTTCATGATCTATTGACATCGAATTTTGGTAATGATTCAAACTCCAACCAACGGGGGGATTCTTCGGGATCTCTGACCTATAACCAGTTCAAATATAGCAAGGTAAGAAAATAATCAAAGGAGAAGGAGGAAAGAGTAGAGAAGGAGGCACAAGGTTTAATATGGTTCGGCCAAATTTGAATCCTACCGGGCCCTATGTCCATGGTAGCTTATTATTGATATAGTGTTTTGACAATATTACAATGTTCTGTCTCGATTTTGGCTGAGTTTCGGTATGGAGTAGAAGTTATTTTTTACAAAGGGGCTCCTTCCTCATATTTATCTAGGAAAGGAGGTTACAATGGTAATTACATATGTAGTAAATCTATTACATCAGCATTTATTGTACAAGATAGAATATAAAGACTAAATCTCTACTTCCAGCTACAGCAGTTGTCTTCTGTAGGCGGGACCCCATTTGTCCGTTGGGGCAAGACATGACTTAGTCTTCTGTCGAGCCCTCAAGTTGCAGGTTATGCTTCCTTAGCCAGGTTGCTTGCCAATTTGTGAGTAATGTAGTTGAGGTCGAGCTCGCTTAATAGCCCATGAGCTCAAGCTGCAGAGATTACTTCGTGAAATGACCTACGGTCGTAGCGACCTGATCATTTCCTTAGGCTAGTTCCTTCTCCTTTTTAAATGCTACTCGAGGGTCTGTCCAGGATCGAATTTCACACACAACACAATCCAAGCTATTTCTTGACTATTGGGGTAATGAGTGATGAGAGATGGTGGGAGGAAGAAGGAGAAAGGTTTTGTTGACATTGGATTTTGGTAATGATCCAAACTTCGGCCAACGGGGGATTCTTTAGGATCTTTGACCTATAATCGATTTGGATATAGTAGGATAGGAAAATAATCAAAGGAGAAGAAGAGAAGAGTGAAGAAGGAGGCATAAGATTTAACGTAGTTAGGCCAAATCCAGATATTATCGGACCCTATGTCCATGGTAGCGTGTTATTGATACAATGTTTCTACCATATTACAACATTTTGCCTCTATTTTGATAGAGTTTCAGTATGGAGTCTAAGTCATCCTCTACAGAGGGGCTCCTTCCTCATATTTATAGAGGAAAGGAGGTTACAATGGTAGTTACATATGTAGTAAATCTATTACATAAGCATTTAATGTACAAGATAGAATATGCAGACTAAATCTTCTACTTTTGGCTACTACAGCTGTCTTCTGTAGGTGGGGACCTCATTTGTCCATTGGGCCAAGACGTGACTTAGTCTCCTGTTGGGCCTTCAGGTTGCCAAAATGTTAACGTCGGATTTTGGTAATGATCCAAACTCCGGCCAACTGGGGGATTCTTCGGGATCTCTGACCTATAATCAGTTTAGATAGAGCAAGGCAAGAAAATAATCAAAAGAGAAGGAGGGAAGAGTAGAAAGGCCAAATCTGGATATTACCAGACCCTACATCCACAGTAGCTTATTATTGATACAATGTTTCCACAATATTACAATGTTCTATCTCGATTTTGGCAGAGTTTCGATATGGAGTATGAATTGTTTTTTTACAGAGGGGCTCCTTCCTTATATTTATAGAGGAAAGGAGGATACAATGGTAATTACATATGCAGTAAATCTATTACATCAGCATTTATTATACAAGATAGAATATACAGACTAAATTTCTACTTTTGGCTACTGTAGCCGTCTTTTACAGGCGGGACCCCATTAGTCCATTAGGGCAAGGCATGACTTAGTCTTTTGTCGAGCCCTCAAGTTGCAAGTTATGCTTCCTCAGTCAGGTTGCTCACCAGTTTTTTAGTAATGGAGTTGAGGTTGAGCTCGCTTAGTAGCCCACGAGCTCGAGCTATGGAGATCACTTCGTGAACCAACCTGTGGTCTTAGCATCCTGATCATTTCCTCGGGCTGGTTCCTTCACCATTTCCAAGCTACTTGAGGGTCCATCCAGAATCAAATTTCACACATAAGATTAGCCCCCCAACTCATAGTTTGCTTATAGCAAGCTGGGAGTTAAAAACTCTTCGATTTTAGGTCAGTCAAAATCTTTTCCCAAGACTGTCGATTCATCTGTTCCAAGCTGCACTTTTGATAGCACATGTCCATCGGCTATTGCTGAGTCAACTTAGCCCTTCCTGAGGTTATAAATGGTGATGAATAGGGGAACAATTCCAGATCTTTTGGTAAATATGGTCCCAGTTCTATATAAGGGGGAGACAATCCCCTTTGAGTTTTGCATTTAATTAAATCATGGAGCCTCCCTATGAACCCCCATCATTCCAAGCATTCTGGCCTTCCTCAGAGGCATGTATAGTCTACTGCATGGGTAACTCAGAGAACTCATCTCCCTCGGTAACATGGAAAGATCTCATATGGGTCCCAAACTTTACTCTACTGGCCACGCTCCTGGGGCTTCCTGGTTAGCTTCTTTAAGGAGGAACAGGTGGTCAAGTGCGAAGGGATGCAATGCTGCTGTTGATTGTGTGTTGGAAGAAGACAATTGCGGCATGCAATCCCCAATAAACTGAGGCATAGCCCTTTGTGGCTGGTCCTTCTTCTTAGTCATAGGTTTTTCCTTTGCATCTCATCTAGTCTGTATACAGAGCTTTCCGATGTAAATCTGCCTCATTGAGGTCTTTTAATGAATAAGATTTCTTTTCTGCAATTTCTGTCTACTTTTGTTTTCTTTTGCAATCACTTTGGTCTAAACCATCTGTGCGATCTGTGTATAGTCAGAAGATAGTGCGAGTTATGAGCGATCTTGTACTCGGGCCGATCTTATGACCAAATAGATAAGTACGCATAAGAGCTGTGAAATTCAACAATTCTATTGGCTTGGGCGAATAATGGATTCGTCAATTCTTTATGCTTCAATGATCATGGAGTCACGCTAGTGTTGAGTGTTTAAGAATGCCTCCGCACCTCAATGAGCACGTAGCTATGCTGGCATAAGCAAGTTTGTTTTAAGCGTCTCCACACCTCAGCAAGCCCACAGCTGAACTAGTTAAGTGAGTTTGTTTTGAGTGCCTCCACACCTAAGCGAGCCCATAGCTATGCTAGCTACACGAGTTTATTTTGAGTGTCTCCATGCCTCAGCAAACACACAGCTATGCTAGCTAAGTGCGTTTGTTTTGAGCGTCTCCACACCTCAGCAAGCCCACAGCTATGTTGGCTAAACAAGTTTATTTTGAGCATCTCCATGCCTCAGTGAGCTTGTAGCTCAACTGGTTAAATGAGTTTATTTTGAGTGTCTCCATTCCTCAGCGAGCCCGTAGCTCAACTGGTTAAGCGATTTTGTTTTAAGTGCCTCCACGCCTCAACAAGCCTGTAGCTACGCTAGCTAAACAAGTTTATTTTGAGTGTTTCCATGCTTTAGCGAGCCCACAGCTCAACTGGTTAAGTGAGTTTCTTTTGAGTGTCTCCACGCCTTAGCGAGCCCACAGCTATGCTAGCTAAATGAGTTTGTTTTGAGCGTCTCGACGCCTCAGCAAGCTCACAGCAATGTTGGCTAAATGAGTTTATTTTGAGCGTCTCCACACCTCAGCGAGCCCACAACTCAACTGGTTAAGTGATCATCAATTCTTCTCTGGAATGAGCTCTGGGGGACCTCAACCGGATCAGGTGTCGCAGTTGGTGTGAAGTATAAAGTCTTTAATAAGATTCACAATATGTTGACCACATGTGAGCTGCAGATATTGCTAGCACTTGGGAGCAAAGAGGGCAAAGTGAATGACATTAAATTAATCAACAAATAACTTTCGACAAAATTGATGAAATGACAATTACATCCACCCCAAAATTTGAGATACAACATTAAAATACAACTCGGATCAAGCCCCCCGACTCTTAGTTGGTATTGCGCTAAGAAGGCTAGGGCAGCTGCCTCGAGGGTTATACCACATACTCCCTTAGACGTCCTCTTCTAATCAGGTCCTCAATGCCCTCCCTGAGAGCCTGACAATTCAAAGTACCATGACCGGCCTCGTTGTGATAGGCGTAGAATTCTTCATTGTTCCTATACCTGAAAGGAATCCTAGAGGGTGGGGGCACCCTGAAATCTTCCTTGTCCTTTTCTATTATGAAGATCCTATCTCGGGAATCTGATAGGATGCTATATTGTTCATAATGATTCGAGTGCTGAGGTTATTCATTCTTGGGCATTTTTGGACTTCTGGGTCATCCACTCGGTGGAGTGGTCACATTGGTCCACATCGTGCCTTATCTTACCACGAGAGGAATCGACTTTTTTGTCTTTCTTATTGGACCTTTCCGAGCCAGAGGTCTCTTCCCGCTTGATCTACTTAGCAACTCACTCATAAAACTCGGTGAGATCCTTGGCTGGGGACTTATATAGGCTTTTATATAGTTTCCCATCTTTACCAAGTCCTACAGAGATGCTAGCCAACATGGTTTCTTCAGATGGATTCTCCACTGAATTGGATTCGAGTCTAAATCTAGCAATGTAGTCTTTGAATGACTCATGTTTACGCTAGAAAACCATAGCGAGGTGGCAGGAGGGCACTAGTTGTCTCTTTAGTACTCGATACTGACTGATGAACTTCTATTGACAGTCTTCCTAACTGCCAATTATGCGAGCTGGGAGGCTTCTGAACTAAGCTCAAGGCATACCTCCTAATGTGGCTGGAAACACTTAACACTTGATTGAGGGGTTAGTTCTCTGCAAGTCCATCTGAACATTGAACACGTCCAGGTGATCATATAGATCAGAATCCCCATTATACAATGGGATCGCAGGGACCCTAAGCTTGAGAGGGAGAGTTCGAGCTTCGATCTCCTTAGAGAAGGGTGACCATTCCTCATAGCGAGCTCGATCACTCAGAGTTTGGAGACACTCCTCCAACTAAGTCATTTTTTCAAATAGTTCTCTAACTAACGAGTCTCATACCCCAGAGTGCTAGCTAGGCGATTGCTGGGCACTCTGGTCTCCATTGTCTCAAGGGTCATGACCTGGGGTTTGCTCTTGCAAGTAATGAGCTTGAATATTGCTTCGATTGGGATCACCCAGATGTCATGTTTGCTGTTGCTGGAAAGCATTCACAGGCATTGAAGTTTCAGCTTGTCTCTGCATACCCTGTGCTAACAACATGACTGCTTTAGTTAGTTCTCCCATCATGTTTTCAAGTTTCTCTTGACGCTAGAGCTAGGTTTGTGGTCCATCAATGCCATTAGTAGTGAGAATCGATTGTATCATACTGGTTAGAGGGACATCAATGGATGCTCTAATAACAAGAGTAGTTGACGAGTCCATTATTGATACATGACCATCCGAAGTGTGGCGTCACATGCTTGAGGCTCTAGTGGCTCTTCCTTTGGCCATTACAGCAAGAAATGAACCAAAATAGGTGAGATCTCCATAGACGACACCAAGATATTGATGTCAAATTTTGGTAATGATCCAAACTCCGATCAACGGGGGGATTCTTCGAGATCTCTGACCTATAACCAGTTCAGATATAGCAGGGCAAGAAAATAATCAAAGGAGAAGGAAGGAAGAGTAGAGAAGAAGGCACAAGGTTTAATGTGGTTCGGCTAAATTCGGATATTATCGGACCCTACATCCACAATAGCTTATTATTGATACAGTGTTTTGACAATATTACAACATTCTGTATCAGTTTTGGCAGAGTTTCGATATGGAGTATGAGTTATTTTTTATAGAGGGGCTCCTTCCTCATATTTATAGAAGAAAGGAGGTTACAATGGTAATTACATATGCAGTAAATCTATTACATCAACATTTATTGTACAAGATAGAATATATAGACTAAAT
>JANHAO010015659.1:0-14727 GCA_026873985.1 Saraca asoca | reverse complement strand
CCAGTTTGATGTGGAGTTACTGTCTTGGACAAGTGTCAAGGATATATGCAAGGATGGAGGAATATTTAAAAAAGTACTTGTTGAAGGAGAGAAATGGGACAATCCTAAGGACCTTGATGAAGTGTTTGGTACTTTTACCGTCTCTGTTATCTTATTTGAAATCTATATGTATTTGCTGAATATGACCCAATTGGGCTGATAACTTTCCATTTTCTTTGTTGCAGTTAAATATGAAGCTCGGCTGGAAGATGGGACTCTAGTTTCCAAATCTGATGGTGTGGAGTTCACCGTGGAAGATGGTTAGTACCATACCATCAAATTGTATGTCGCCGTCATATCATATTTGGATTCTTTCTGCAACAACCATACTGTGCAATCTCTTGTATGCAGGCTATTTCTGTCCAGCCCTGGCTAAGGCTGTGAAAACGATGAAGAAGGGAGAGAAAGTCCTCTTGACTGTAAAACCACAATGTTAGTTGGATATCTGTTTAAAAATTTGAATATGTTTTCTAGCACAAGTCATTAATTGCTGTGAGTTTTCAGATGCATTTGGTGAGTCAGGAAGGCCAGCAACTGGCGATGAAGGTGCTGTACCTGCAAATGCTTCCCTCCAAATAGATCTTGAGTTGGTATCTTGGAAGAGTGTATCTGACATTACCAAGGATAGAAAAGTTCTTAAAAAGACATTGAAGGAAGGGGAGGGATATGAACGTCCAAATGATGGAGCTGTTGTCCAAGGTAAAGCAGTAACATTATGTTTTGATGATAATATTTTGAAACTTGGATGCTTGTTCTTCTTATTCTTTTATTGTTAGTTGGGTGGAGTGTTGATCAGATACATCTCTTTCATTGTCATTTTAGTGAAATATATTGGCAAGCTGCAGGATGGGACTGTTTTTATTAAGAAGGGTCATGATGATGAGCAGCCATTTGAATTCAGAATTGATGAAGGTATATTAAATGATTGCTTAACATGTCTCCTTGCATAGCCTCTTTTAATTATGAACAGCCAACAAGTGGATTTTATTTGATACTCTGAATACTAAGTTTTATTTTGGATGTAATCGTTATATAGAGCAAGTAATTGAGGGACTTGATAGAGCTGTGAAGAACATGAAGAAAGGGGAAATTGCACTATTGGCCATACAGCCTGAATATGCCTTCGGTCCATCTGGATCATCTCAAGAATTGGCTACTGTTCCTCCTAACTCAACTGTATATTATGAAGTTGAGCTGCTTTCCTTTGTGAAGGTGAGAGAAAAATGTCTCCCTCTGTTGATTTAAACAGCATGAAGAAAATATGCTTGTTATTCAGAACTATAATTATTATAATAAAAATATCCGTAACTACTGCCAAATGGCATACAGGAAAAAGAATCTTGGGATTTGAACACTCAAGAGAAGATTGAGACTGCTGGAAAGAAAAAGGAAGAAGGAAATGCATTATTCAAACTGGGTAAATATGAAAGGGCATCAAAAAGATCCGAAAAGGTATATCGAGTAGAAGTTGATGCTAAGCCAATCTGGGATAAAAGTGACAGAACAAATCTTGATATTTATTTTTGGTGACAGGCTACAAGGTATATTGAGTATGATTCTTCTTTCAGTGATGAGGAGAAACAGCTGACTAAGGTGTTGAAAATCACATGCAACCTGAACAATGCAGCCTGTAAGCTGAAACTCAAAGATTACAAGCAAGCAGAGAAGTTGTGCACAAAGGTTTGTTTCGTGTTTTTACTTCCTCTTACCTTGTTTGCTCGCCTTCATTAGTTGGAGTTGGAAGGGAATGGAATGGAAATATCTGTTGTGCTGAGAGCTCCAATTTATTGTGTAGGTATTAGAACTTGATAGCAGGAACGTCAAAGCTCTGTACAGAAGGGCTCAAGCCTATATACAACTTGTGGATTTGGATTTGGCTGAAATTGATATTAAGAAAGCCCTTGAAATAGATCCAGACAATAGGTACGTTTGCAGGCTTACCTACAATCCTCAATTATCATTAATAAGCAGAAAGTGATCCGACTGTTGCTTTCCTATTTAAGTTCTGTGCATTAACCATTAATGGATGGATGCCATTAGGGATGTGAAAATAGAGTACAAAATTCTGAAGCAGAAAGTGAAGGAGTACAACAAGAAGGATGCACAGTTCTATGGAAGCATATTTGCCAAAATGAATAAATTAGAACAAGCAAGAACTGCAGTAAGTTGGCAATGCCAGCCATCTTATAAAATCTTGTGATAATATTGTGTTTTGACAAAATCATATCCGTATTTCTCATTTTATTTTTTTTCCTGTTATCTTTAATACAGAATGCTACAGGAAAACAGGAACCCGTGCCGATGACCATTGATAGCAAAGCATAAAAGGAAATTTAGCATCACAATGTCCATCTCTGTCCACTATACTTGTGCAATCCAAATGACTCTGATCTGTTCAGTCTTAGTTTGATTTGTCAGTATCTTTGTCCATGTTGTGTGCTATGAGCTGAAGAATTGTGATAGTTCCGTGAAATGTGATCAGTTATGTCCACATCATGTGCACTTGAAGCTAATAGAGAATAATAATGGAATTTAGGAGTTTAACTTTCCTCCTCTTCCTGGTCATATCTGTGAATTGGTATTCCGGTTTTTCTTTTGCAAAGATTTTAGGTTTAAGGATAGTTCTCTTGTGTTGATCTTCTTGTCAACTTTTATTATATCTGAAATAATAATGTGGCTGATTTACTTTCACTCGTTCAGATCAAACAAGAATCAACGAATATAACAAAAATACAAGCATACCTGTTTTTCTTTTTTTTCAGTCAACAGTACATCATCTAGAGCAAACAGAACATTGTGAAGTCCTTTAATAAAATAAAACTAACTCCCAGGATTTGATCCTTCTGAAGAAGCAAGAAAAGAAACGGAGGATGATTCCTAACCACAGCCTTTACTAATACATAGAAAACAGCTCTGAGTAATCATGTTGGGTTGCTTCTCAGTCCAGCGAGCATCTTCAATTACTGATGCTTCTACAAGGACATTTAAATCAAACTCTAAGAGAGAGCTGATCTATACACCACATCTGAGGACAAAAAAGGAGCACACAATCCTGGTCCTGCACGAAGCAAAATGCCACTTGCAGAGTGAAGAAGTGAACAGGCCACTGCACCTTGAGAAGCTTCGTTCAAGAGACCAAAAGAAATTATAAGCACACGATATCTCTAAAAATTCTGAAATATGTAGCAGAACGAGCTGACAATTTCAATCACCATATTGAAAGGACTTTTCTCAAATAGGGGCTTTGCCTATTGACAGAAAATGCAGCATACACAAAATAGAAGGCAACCTCTTGTGATATATCCTTTAAGATTTCTATATTTGTCAGCTAATGCTTTTGTTTAAGTAGAGTCTATCTGAATTGGCTTGTATTTACAGCCAGTAATGCTAAAGCAATACTGTAGTTGCAATGTTTCAAGCTGTGAGGCTTTGTTTTCCCTCCCAAATTTTTGGCAAAGTATTTCCTGCTGTTGTGTCCATCGCAATGCACATCTGCACCAAATTGCTGCTGTCCCTCAAGCTGTCTTCAACTCATTGATGGAACGAAGGAAGAAAACATGCTTGTTAGCACATTGGGACAGCTTCATCCAATGTATTGCAAGGTGTCCAATGCAGGACAAGCAAGGAGTCTACAATTCTTCACAGCTGGTTCATGCATCTTGTGAGCGCCTTTGATTGGTTTTTTCGTGCATGAAAGATAGGTAATAGGTGTCAGCAGCAGTTTCTGCAATATTTGGAGTAACGGTTCATGTGAAGATTGAGGTTGCAATAAGTAACTGTCAGTCAACATTTCAATTCCCAACTTGAACATGGATCTATAGTAAACCCATTATATATTATCTCCAAATTAATGGCCAGAAGTGTTTGGCCTAGCAATGGTGCAAGATCAGTTTGGCAACTCTAATTTCTCAATGCCTATTTAGTTTGAATACTGCATTATTTGTTGGCTTTCCCTGTTTGTTTATCTTTGGTTTTTGGTATCAGTTTTCAAGATTGTTTTGCTATCTGTTTAGATTTGCTTTGGTCAAATTTTGGTTTTCAAATTGCTAACTCCATATGTCAAGGATGGTAATATGTTTACCGGGGTTGGTTTCATGGTCTCTATAGAAAACTACTGAGAAACAAGGATAGGTAAAATGAGGTAAGCAGCTATATCTTTCCAGCCCAACGGTAGAAGACCATCCTCAGTGATAAAGTTATATTACCATATGATTATTTCTCCAAATTGATGACTAGGAATCTATACTTTAAGGAGCTCGTTTCAGTGTATATGCAAATTTTGCATGAACATCTAAATTAGCTGTTTTTGGTATGGGCTTCCAAGACAGGATGGGACAGATAAAGATAATCATTTTGATGTTTGTTCGTACCTAGTTCTATTTCTGTTGATGTAAGAAGATAACTATCTGCGCATCATTTAGAATTTTTACTACAAAATTCTATACATAGTTTGTTCTATATGACATCTAGGAAGCATGTTAGTTTTAAATGGTTTCCACGAAATCATCGCAATAAAGGATATATTTCAATCTAAATGGTTGAATTTTTAACATAAGGGAGGTTGATGACATTTTTCCTTTAGCATTGGAAAATATATACGTTGAGAAATGAGTATTTGCGTTGAGAAAAAGTAGAAAGAGTTTAGACAGAATATAAATAATATAATTAAATAAAAAAAACTATTAAATTTAATTGAAAGATTTAATCCTACTCCTTTATTTATATAAAGTTTATATAAAAAATAGAGTTTTAATAAAACTCAAGAACTTATTAACTTATTTAGATTTATAATTTATCTCTAGTATTATAGTCTAACTAAATAATTTAATAATTTATTAGTCATATATTCTATCTCTATTTTCTAACAATATCGATAGACTAGAATGAAAAATATTTTAGCTTGCTAATAATGGTGGTTCAATTTGCTTATTCAACCCACTGGTAAACTATTCATGTGCCATTTACTTATGCCAGGGGACAAAATGATATAAAATTTTTGTACTGTGCTGTATGTATCTAGTAAAACTAACCTTCTTGCTGCTTTTTCTTAATTACTATTTTTCATTGAGATAGTGTTCTGGTTGTTTTCATTTCCAGTATTTAGATATGTTCCTTCTTATCTTACAAGACTGTCGCTCGTGTGTTTTTTAATCTCAGCATTCTATTGTTTTCTGTTGAATCTGTTATAGAATGTTTAGCAGCACTCTGCAAACATCGTCAAGTAGGGAATACAAGGGCAAAATGCAGATGTAGCAGGAGAAGTTCCTACAAGGGCAACAATTATTTCAGCTTTTGCCAGAAAAAATTAACTCTTTCTTCTACACTTTGTCTTGAACTGAGCAAGATGTGGGAGTAAACACATGGACCAAGTGAAGACTCATCTTCTTAATTTTCCAAGCCCAAGTAAGCTATATCCACAGAAAGCAATCCAATTGGGAAGGCAGGTGATTTACAATAGTGAGATTTATGAGTCTTAACATGAAACAGGTATATTTATTTGTCTTTCCCTTATGCCTCAATTAACAAATCTCTCCGATTTCAGCTCACCAAATTGTCATTATGTTAGGCAAATTGTTAAATAAATAATTTTGGTAGAAGTTTAAAGAACTTGAACTGAACATCTGATTACATGCCACAAGAACAAGAATTCTGATCATACTGAACTGTTCTCGTGTATTTCCTTTCATGCCTCGACATGTAATATTTTGCTTATTCATGATCACCTTCCTAATAAAATATCATATTCTCTATGTAAGTACATTATTTGGTCCTTATGGACATGTAAGATGGTTTGTAATTTAGTATCCTAAAGTATTATCCATAAGTGGTTACTGTTGTGACAGACCAAACTTGAAGAATTGGTGATTTTGGAATGTGGATATGCTTGAAATGGATTGGGAAGAGAGTTTTTGTTTGCCTCTTAAAGGAACACATCTTCCAGATTCCATTAATTGGCGTTACGGAGCTCATAATTTATTTAAAGAATCTGTATGGTGCTTGAGCATATAGGGAGATTAATCCAGAAGTTTTCCTCATCTGTCTGATTGCTGCCAATTATCTAGTTATATGACTGTTCATTTATATATCTCAGATGCATTCTTTTAAATTCCTCAATCAGAACCCATGAAAAAATAACTCTTAATGAATGAAGCAACATGTCACAGTATCTTAGGCAATAAAGTAGATCCATGAGGCAATTAAGCAGTACCTCACAGCATCCAAACAAGGAATTCTCTCAGATTAGTCATTACAGGGTTACCATGGAAGTGATTCGGAATTACTCTATATCAATGTTACCTTAGATAACTTGTCTTCTTACATTGTTAAGTTTTCCTTTAAAACAGTGTATAGGCCAGCTAATTCTAGGCTTGGGAGTATATAAAGAAGGACCAAATATAGCAACAGATTTATCCGATTCAGAGAATGGAATCTGGTTCACAAAAGACAAAGTCAAGCATAACCATCAGAAGAATATATGAAAATACAACATATCAAAATAAAGATTATGGGTCTACTGAAAGCCCTACCATTCCATTGTATGCAACAAATCAAACAAATAGGACCACTCTATAAAATCATTGAAATACTATTACCACCTAAATCTTTTGCTCCCAGATTTTATCAAAGTTCAAAAAATTATTGTTGTTTGGAGGTTAGAATTGGATTAGATAACAAAGGCTCATCAAGTGGGTTTCCATTGCATTCATTTACAAAGCAGGCAGCTACTTACCACCGTTATGTATCACTTCTTTGTTTATAGTGTTGGCCTCAATTTATATTGCCAGTGCACTACTTTTCCTCCACACATAACTTGCCAAAGAAGTGGGTGGAAGGCTATAAAAGCTTAACCAAGTTAGAGAGTAGAATAATTGATTATGCACAATTGAACACATCATTTGCCCAACTGTTCATCTACAGCCTCCTTATCAAAATCCAATTCCCACCAAGCGCTTGGGCCTTCCTTGCATTTATAGCTATCACCAACTTCATCAAAGATATATTCAATCTCCTCGCCTTCAGTTGCTTCAGAAACCGAATCATCCAGATCAAATTTCTTTTTCTCCACCTCTGGGTTGTATGTCCACTCTAACCTTTTTAAAATATCATTATCCTTCCATTTTTCCACAACTGATGCAGCCTCTTTCTTTGCCTTCCCCATCAAAATTTCATCCCAAGAAAATGCATAATCAGCAATCCTCCTCAAGGTCCCAACATTGTTATCCCCAATGACAACTGTCTTGAGACATCGTAGCTTTGCCTCCTTCAAAACCCCAACAAAATCAGAATCATCTGACACAAGAACCACACATTCCACCCACTTACTATCCATCATATCCACCATGTGACTTTTTAAAGCAACATCTGCAGCTTGTGGTTTATCTAACACAGTTTGAACCCAAAAACCTGCCCGTTTTAGCTCATCTGCCAGACCATACCCCACTTTTGGAGTCAAAATTCCCCTCGCAGCACTCTTATACTTTTCCATTTTCACTGAATACTTGGCCACCAACTTAACCCTTCTACTCCCTTTAGCTGATTCTATCTGGTTCAATCTTTTAAGGTGCTCACGCTCATGAATTTGCTTGAAATGATTAACAAGCTTCTCATTTGTATAAAATTTTCTCCCACAAACCAGACAAATATAGGGTTCAGCTGGCTTTACTACACCCTTATTCTCTAACTGATTCAAAAACCTTCTTTCTTTTCTTTGTTTCCTAACAACTTCTGGGACATGACTAAAAGTATGACGATTTGCATAAGCTACCATATGCCGAACAACCCCAAAGGAAGAAGCAGCTACTTTAAGCTTAGTGGCAGCTTCATAGGGTGGGAATGACTTTGGTGGCTTGTTGTCTAAATCCCAGAAAATCCCAACACTACTTTGGCTGAGATTTGGTGCCAATTGTAAATTTTTATCCAAAGGACTGTGACTCCATTCTGGCTCAAAATGACTAGATCTATATGCAACATATGAGCTCAATCGCTGTGAATTTGTGGCTTGTACTGCAAAGATGCTACGGAATTTGAAGACCGTAACCATGAGTAACTGATTCCCGCTATTAATAAAAGAGCTGAAAAAAAAAAATCATTAAACCTAATCAAATTTAATTGAATAAGTAAGATACAAAGGAAATACCAAGCATTACTCAAAGAGCTTAATGATACAACCTGCAAAGGACATAGGTAATCCAAGGTATTGAATGTCATTAGCTGTTCATTCTTTCAGTTGAAGCTTCAAAGGCAAACTGTAGATTTATATTTCAAGCACAACTATTTGCAATACTTGAAGAAGACAGGTGTGTTTGGATGGGGCATTTGAAAATTTCAAGGACATTAAATTGCACAGACTTTGAATTGCTTCATTTCAAATACCTTCATTTGAATAATAACTTGTTTGGACAACACATGAGTGTGTTGGTGCACACCTCTTTAGATACATTACCATTTTACCACAGATTCACTATCTCTTCTAAGACTACAAGAAAAACTATTTTGCTGACCCTTAGCTGCTCAATGCAATCCTTCTCTGTCGCCTATGTAGACAATTAAAAAACTCCACCTCTCTAATTCCCAATAATATGTTGGTTCTTTGACAAAATACTTGTTATGGTACCAATCAGCTAGTGCACTCATTAGCATAGCAACAATGCCATTGACAATTACTTATATAATCTCCTACTCTTCATTTATTTTATGTTTTCTTGTGAGTTGTGACAATTGCTGCTTTTTTCTATCAAAAAAGAAAACTTTTTAAATATTATTATATAAATAGAGAAGAGATTACATGACAAGAGGATGAGGATTCCTCAAAGAAAAAGAAAAAAACAAAATTAGGACAGCACTGCTGCTCAATTTCTATGCAAATCTAATAGACTCAACCCTCTAAAGTAGTCACCAGCTTTTAACCAAAGGGAGGCTACAAATAAAATCCTATACACATAAGGATACTAGATTGGGCATGATTCCGAGAAATTCTAACATTTCTTTCCAATCAAATGCACCAGATGATAACAAATTGAGCACAGACCCAAACAGCTCTCTTGACCTTATTACTCCTAAAACTTCAGAAACAAGTAGAAAATAGACTACCTAAATTTTTTGGACAAACCCAAGAAACATCAAACAAAGAAGAAAAATTGCTTCATAGCTCCCGAGCCATATCACAATTTAGTAACAGATGATTATTTTCTAAACTTTGGCAACATATCGCACAAATATCCAGAGACAAAGCCTTGTTAGGCCTACTCATTAATATCTATTTCTTGACAAGCCAAAGCAAATACATAATATCAATAATTGCAACAAGAAAAATACAAAAATTAACATAAGTCTACTTAAGAAGAATTAGGAGGGAGGATGTGAACAACAGGATGCAGATTTCTCAAAGAAGTGATAACAATATAGAACAATGTTATGAACATATAGGACAAGGCTTAATTAGGCTATTCCACAAGAGTTCCTTGCCCAACAGTATAAGGTTATACTTAACATAAAGACTTCAATTGGCCCTCAAAATTTTATAAGACCCCATATTAGTAGTTCATTCTTATTTTACTATATTTGTATCTAATGCTCATGCTCATGCATATACACCAAATGGGAAAATAAGGACATCAACATCTAGGATTCTCTAATTGTATTAACAATTAATTCCTGTGAAAAGAAGTTTGTCTCACACATAAAATAGACATGGACAACAAAAGGCTAATTTACCCCCAAATCCATTTCAAATCCATCAGTCAACCAAAAAAGAAATCAAGAATGCAATTACTTCAAATTTTAACTTAAATATCTATATGATCACTGATATGCAAAGAAGCAACTTGGTGTATAATACCACCATATATATAGGTTCACAATTTAACTTCAGTTCATCTCCAAAAGAACATGTACAGATTATCTCAAGGGCTGGCTATCATTATATTTTTGCTAGAACAATTTATTTATTATTTATTATTTATTTTTTTTACAAATTGGGATCATCTTTTCTATTTTTTTTTTTTTTAAATCATGCAAAAAGAATACGCTTCATGCTAAGTAATCCAAAATCTCTTGTTGATATGTTTATTATCCCCCTAAACATGGGGTTACATGTCCCTTGTTTTATTACTGTGCAGGTAAGCACTTTCCCTTGAAAGCCCCCAAGGGCCTTAACTCCTATAAATGAACATAGGAGGAGCAAAGCTGCAGAAAGACCCACTAACAGCATATTCACACAAAAAGACTAGCAACAGTTTAAGGCCACAATATCAAAATGACCTTAGCAGTGTTCAATGACTGAGATTTCATTATATTCTTAAACTTAATACTGGCTTTTGTCTTCTTGTCATTTTGCAATAGAAAGGTCATCATCACTTGGTGCTCATGATCTTGCTATTAACCAAAAGCTCTTTACATTTTACCAAACAAGCAAACTTTACCTTTCCAAATATATTTTAACTGTACGACCGAATTTGATATCTTTGGAGTCATTGTGTCAAACAGAGAGTGTGCAGTTAGACTATAACAATCACAACAAACATAGAATACATAGCATTCCAGCAATCATTAATTTCACAAATACTAATTTAATCATAAAGAAAATAAAATCTATGACCTCTACTTCAAAATCAAACAATTATGAACAAGAAACCTTAAATATGAAGAAAAGCTCGCCATCTCAGAATCTGTCAAAACCAGGATAACCACAAGAAATAGCTAATAAACACACCTTTGATTCTCTTAAGGGAGGGCCACAGTCACAGACCAAAAGGTTGAAACTGCCTAAGATGCGGGAAAAATGGAGAGAAAATGAACAAGTGCCCATTTGAGCTTTCAATATGAGTGATGAGAAGCGGCAGCGGTGGAGATAAAAGAAGCGACAACGACGGAGCAAGACGAACGGTGGCAGCGGCGGAGCCGAGAGCTGTAGTGTGAGAAACGTGGCCGTGGAGTGCCGAAGGAGTGATGTGCCGGGGACGAGAGTGTCAGGAAACATACGTACAAAAAAAAAAGATTTAAAATAATATTTCAAATATAAAATGGTTTATTTTGAATTATCAACGAGAAATTATTTAAAAATGAATATTTTAAATGTATCTATGAAATAATTAATGATTTCATGATTTTCCTTTAATTGCTTAAACTTGTTCAGATAAAAAAAATACATTTAGTTTTATTTGATTTATTCTTAAATTTTATCAATATTTTTAAAATTCAATCAAATAATGAATTAAATAAATTATTAGATTATGATCCCAACAATTCAATTAGTTAAATCAATAATAAAAATTAAAAATTTATATAAATTTATTAAAAAATTAAATAATAATTAATTTAATAAGAAATATAAATTCATATTATATAAAAAAGATGAGATAAATTAATATTTTTAATTAATTAATTATTAATTTTTTTATTAATTTTTGATTACATATAAATTAAGCAAATCCAATTCAAAATAAAAGAAAGTCTTAAAAAGGAAATTGATTGATTTTTTAAATTGTATCAATTTTTCGAGTTTTATTAATCCAAATCAGTTTAATCATAAAATATTTTTGAGATCACGAGTTAGATGATATAAAGGTTAGCTTTTGGACCATTACATCGGATCTAACTTTTAAAATATTTAATTTTATAATAAATTAAAAAAAAACATATTTTTTTTTAAAATTGTATATTCTCAACACTGTTAAATAGAACGTAACTCAAAGGCACCAGTTAATAGGACCATGAAAAAAATGGTTGTCAACATAGTAATAAGATAATTATCAACAATAGGAAGGGGTGTCAAACGGAAAAATGTCGCCTTTAAAAAAACCCCGGTTGGTTCCAGAGAACTCCACAGTGAGTCAGCCTCTATAGCGTCACCTTCCCCTCATTATTCGTTTCTTTTCTCCTTCAATCATTCTTCTACACTAGTCATTTTCTTAATATTCTTTTCAGACAACCTCTTACAAGAAAAGACAGCTTCATTGGTATCTGGTTTATCCCTGTTTTTACACAATGCCCTGTACAAGAGATGGGATGGTCAGCTAGTAGCACCAACTCAGATGTAGACTTAGATGCTATGAAGGAAGATTTGCAAGAGGTTGTGTTGCAAGGAGACGGCCTATTGTAGAACCAGATCCTCGAGTTCTTGCTAAAAGTAGAGAAAGACTGACAAAGTGCCTAATTGGTAATTTTCAGGTAATAGGAAAACAAGGAAAGTTTTATGTCATTTACTCTGAGAGAATGAAGAGGACAAGGAATACATAACTTGCAATGGTCTTTGGGCAATTCAGAGTACATTTATTGTGTTTTACAAATGGAGACCAAATTAAGATTACATAATGTGTCTGTCCTGGAAATTCCAATTTGGGTACAACTATGGGGATTACTTCTTGAATATCTTACATTGGACTTTGCCGAATATCTTGGAGCCATGATGATTGGACATTTAGAATGGCTTGACCGGCCATAGACTCTTCCTCGGAATTTAAGATTTCTGTGTATGAGAATCAGTATTAACCTGGATGAGCCACTATTAACGGGATATATGTTAAAACTAGATGAAGAAAATTATGTTTGGATAAAATGCAAGTCTGAAAGATTCTTTGGTTATGTTTTTCATGTGTCTATATAGGACACAAAGCAGACACTTGTATCTGGACCCTAAGTAGATATCAGTGAAACCTTTTTGATATTGAAGCAGGGGTTGATTTGGCTGAGGTGCATTTTACTAATGATGCTAGGGCTTTCATCCTTCCAGACTTACTGCTTCTATAGATCTGGTTTATGGGGCAAATGAGATTCATTATTTCCCTTTTGATGGTAGAAGAGAAACTATTAATGACTTCCTCATGGTATTGGATAATGATTCCCCTACATCATCACCTTTTGAACCAAATGAACGTGTTAACATACATGCCCCTGACTGGGTGAATAATCCTCTTATTGAAGATGTTTTAGAAGATGAGGAGAATGAGCAGGAAGTGCAAAACGCTCAACAGACAGAAGTACATCAACAGAATCAATTTAATTGTTGCCTAGTGTTGATTTGGAGTCAGATGACAACATTAGAATGGGACCTAATTTTAACTTAAGAAATGTTAAAATGCCGGATGGTCAGCTGTTACATGACTAATGCTAATTTCCTGCTAGCTAAAGATGAAGAATCAAGTAGAGAAGCTGAAATAAGAAATCAAGCCTTTCATTTTAATTTAACAATTACTAGTTCTGGCTTCAAGGTGAAAAATGAAACTTACTAATCAATAGATTAATCCACCTTATGGCCCTTGAGATAACACCTATTAATAATTGGGACCATTTATTAGGTCAGCAGGAACTCAACAAATTATTATCTGAATAGATCCATGGTTCACTGCCACTTGGTAGAGTTTTGGGCTTGATTATTTCTTTCATGGGGTTGGGTCAAGCTTCTATTCAGCTGTTTCGAACTGCTGCTCTATTGAATCCTTACTTACTGCGTACTGGCAACACTCTTAATTTATAGGCTTGCATCATCTGGACCTTTCTTACTGGACCATTAAATTGGTCTCTTGCCTTGTACTTATGGCTGATGTTATGCAAAAGTATTGCTTTATTTGGTTCACATATTCAGACCAACACCACTTATGGATGCTTAATGCATTACTGTATGTAAATTTCTGATGATTAATGAAATGTTTTGTTTGGCCAATCAGCTGCACTTTAGTTTTCTGCCCTTTATCTGATTGTTCTCAGCAAGTGAAAGTCAGGTCGCATGTGAGCTACGACTGACGAGAAGTCTGGTGTGAACTGCGATTCTTTGGTTGTATGCTGGCCATGAATGTGTCGCATAAGAGATGCGATAAGTTCATTATGGCATTCCTGCTATGTGGTGAGCTGGCCGTCCATCATTTAGTTTGAAAATGTTGTCGGGGTAGGCTCGCAGGCCATCTCACCCTCGGCTACGAGGTAGGCTCTGGGCCGTCTCACCCTCGGATGCGAGGTAGGCTCTGGGGCCATCTCACCCTCGAACGCGAGGTAGGCTCTAGGCCATCTCACCCTCAGCTGCGGCTCTGGAGTAGTCTTGCCCCCGGACAGGCTTTGTGTTTACGCTATAGCGAGGTAGGCTCTGGGCTGTCTCACCCTCAGACACGAGGTAAGCTCTGGGGGGACGCGAGATAGGCTCTGGGGCCATCTCACCTTAGGACACGAGGTAGGCTCTGGGCCATCTCACCCTCGGATAGGTTTTGTTTTTCTTAAGACGACGGCTTATCGCATAACGAGGTCGCACGAGAGTATCATAGCAAGCTTGTTGTTCCGTGGTTGGAAGATTTGCGCTCTTTGTCATAGTTCATGGAATGTGGCTTGCTTTGGATGTATCGACGGGGTAGGCCTTGCACCATCTCACCCCCGGATGAACCCTTTGCAATGAAGAAGGGAAAATTCTTTGTCTAGACAATGCCCTTTTGGCCAATAGGCAACTTGTACTGATTCGGCATACAATAGTCGATACAACTAATCACCATTGATAACAAACAAATGTTACAGGATCAGAATATGGTTATGATGGAGGGCTCAGGCTCTTGGGTGACAACTCGTTGAGCCTGCCAAGCGCGCTCCCTTGGTGGTGTTACCACGTAATCCTATAGTCAGCTTCTCCTGATGAGGTCTTCAATGGCGTCTTTCAGTGCTCGACACTCTGAGGTGGTGTGTCCAGCCTCATTGTGGTAAGCATAGAAT
>JANHAO010015658.1:0-14745 GCA_026873985.1 Saraca asoca | reverse complement strand
AAATCTTCTAGGTTAGCAAGAAACCTGATAATATCTTGTGTTTTTGTTGTAAAGACTGGCATTTCAGGAGCCTGTCAATCCTGATTGTTTTCTATTTTAATTTAGAGGTCTTTTGATTGAGAAAGATCAAGTGGAGTAGACTTGAATTGCAGTTTCAATTCTAGTTGAACCACTTTAAAAGATCTGTGTTCAATTCTTTTTCTTCATCTGCACTTTAATTGTTTTTGCTACTAAATCTCTATCTTTATCATTTGTATAATTGCTGGCTATTATATCTTCACATATTCAATCAATAAAATTTGATTTTGATACTGGTGTATACAAATCTCCAACGAGATAAGGGCAAGATCCATTTTCTTTATGCAATTTCCAACTATCTTTATTCGGACCGACATGCCTTATATGCATAACTTGGCAAATTTATGCAAAAATGAATACCCAATAGGTCACACTTCGACTAACACCCTTCATCTATTGGATAACTTGCTTCTCATGCAAGACTTTATTGCGATTTTATTCAGAAACAAATCAAATACATGCATAAAGATGAGAAGAATCACTTAAATACTTTCACTTATTTTTGAATAATTTTTATAAAATTGGGTCTTTATTGATAGTAAGGGCTAGGATGCTCAATATTCCAAGCTCAAGGAAACTCTACTCCATTCATATCCACCATATGATAAGCTCCATAGCCAATAACTTTCTTAATAAGATACGTGCCTTCCCAATTCATTCCTAGGGTCCCCTTGTTGGCTTTGTGAGTACCAGGGAGGATAAGGTGTAGAGCAAGATCACCGGACTTATAGTTTCGAGCTCAAACCTTTCAGTTATAGTATCTCATAACCTGTTACTAGTAGGTTGCGATCTTAAGGCATGTTTTTTCCCTTGTCTCTTCTTTAGATCAAGATTTGCAATAAGCAATTGATTGTTGTCATATGGGTTAAAAGTCAATCTTTATTGTGATTCCACTTCAAGTTTTGTTGGGATCATTACCTTGGATCCATATACCATCAAAAAAGGAGTTTCTCCTATGGCACTATAGGCTGTGGTTCTATAAGCTTAGAGCACTTTTGGTAGCTCATCTACCCATGCTCCCTTCTTAGCTTCCAGCCTCTTCTTCAAGATTTGTTTGATGATCTTGTTAATAGCTTCAACTTGTCCATTGGCCTATGGATGTTCTACAGCCGAGAAGCTTTTTGTCATTTTAAGTTTGTTGCAGAACTTGATGAACTGCTCGTTATTGAATTGGGTCCCATTATCGATTACAATCTGTTAGGGGACTCCAAATCTGCAAATGATGTTATTCTATACAAACTTTTCAATCTTTTAGAAGAGATCTCTATGAGCTCCTTTGCCTCTGCAAACTTGGTGAAATAATCCATAGCTAAAATTGTACGTTTGCAATTTCTATGAGCTATTGGGAGTGGTCCAATTAGGTCCATGCTCTAGATCATGAAGGGCCACGAACTAACCATTTGTTGTAGGTAGGCTGGCAGGGCTCGTGAGGTCTTCATGAATCTCTAGCACTTGTCACATTTCTTAACAAGATCAATAGCATCCTGGTTCATTGTAGGCTAATAAAATCCCTACCAGAGAGCCTTTTGAGCTAAAGATAGCCCCCAACATGATTTTTGCAATGGCCGGCATGAATTTCTTTCAAGATGGTGTCATAGTCCTGGCCATCAATGCATCTTAGGAGTGGAGTTAAGAACCCTCTTTTGTATAACACATCATCATAGATGCAATATCTGGTCACTCGAACTCATAGTCATCGTGCCTCGAGCTTATTTTTTAGTAATCTATCATTCTGCAAGTAGTTGATGATTGGGCCCATCCATGAGTCCCGGGCTATGGCAATTACCATCAAAGTATCCCTTTCTTCTATACTCAAGGATGAGAGGAATTTTACTTGGAGCATCCCCAAGAAGTCAACATCTTCTATTGTAGCCAGGTGAGCTAAAGTATCAGCATGTGCATACTGGTCTCGTGGTATTTGGTTGACTTCATATTGTTGAAAGGAGCTTAGTAATTCTTGGACTTTTTAGAGGTAGACAGTCATTTTTGACCCTCAAACTTGGCATTCTCCCCTTACGTGATGGACAATGAGCTATAAATCACTAAAGATCTTGAATCTTTCAGCTGGCACCTCTTTTGCTAGTCACAGTCTGGCTAACAGCACTTTATACTTAGCCTCATTGTTGGTGGCTTAAAAGCCAAACCTTAATGCACAGAGGATTTTATGCCCTTTAGGACTAACAAGAAGCACCCTTACCCCAGCTTTTTGTTTGCTCAATGACCCGCCAACATACAGTTCCCACCATAAAGCTTCTAAGGTCTCTACTTCCTTTTACATGGGCCTGGTGAACTCCGCAATAAAGTCTACTAGAGCTTGCCCTTTGATTGCTGGTCTAGGCTTATATTTGATATTGAATTAGGCCACCTCAATTGTCCATTTGAGTAATCATCTTGAAGCATCCATCTTTTGTAAAACTTGTCTGAGAGGGAACTGCGTAAGCACTTCTATGCTATGTGCTTGAAAATAGGGTTGCAGTTTTCTTGATGCAATTGCCAAGTAGTAGTGAGTTTCTCCATAGGTGAATATCTTGTCTCAGCGTCCAGAAGTTTCTTGCTTATATAATAAATTAGGAACTGAGCTCCACCTTCTTCTCACATTAAGGTGGCATTGAGGGCATACTGAGATACTCCTAGATAGATGATTAGCCTTTTGCCCTCCTTTGGCTTGGATAGGAATGGAGCTTATCTAAGGTATTGTTTGAGCTATTGGAAGGCAACCTCACATTGTTGCATTTATTCAAACTACTTTGCCTTTCTCAAGATATCAAAGAAAAGAATACACTTGTTTGTCACCTTAGAGATGAATTTGCTAAGCATTACAACTTGGCCGTTTAAGCTTTGCACATCCTTGGCTTTAGTGGGGGATCTCATGTTGAGGAGGGTTCTAATTTTCTTAGGATTTGCTTCAATCCCCCTATTGTTGACCATAAAGCTGAGGAATTTTCCTAAAGTGACCTTGAACGCACATTTATGTGGGTTCAATTTTATTTGATACTTTCTTAGGGTTGGGAGCATCTCCCTTAGGTCATGGACATGGTTGGCGACCTGCTCAGATTTCACCAACATGTCATCCACATACACCTCCATTATTTTTCCAATTTGGTTTTTGAACATTAAATTCACTAACCACTAATAAGTTGCTCCCATGTTCTTTAGCCCGAAGGGCATCACTTTGTACTAGTACAATCTATGATCAGTGATGAATGAGGTGTGTTCTTTATCCTATGTAGCCATGGCGATCTGGTTGTATCCTAAGTAAGCATCCATGAAGTTAAGGAGTTAATGTCCTGTCATCACATCCATGAGCTGGTCAATTCTAGGTAAGGGGAAGCTATCCTTTGGGCATGCCTTGTTGAGGCCTGTGAAGTCAATACAGGTTCTCCACTTCCCATTCTTTTTCTTGATTAACATTGGATTGGCTACCCAGGTTGGGTAATGGGCTTCTTAGATAAACTTGTTGGCTAAAAGCTTATCTACCTCCTCCTTTAAAGCTGTATAGTGTTTGGCAGTCATGGGCCTTCACTTTTGGTGAACTGGCTTATGGTGAGGATTAATGTTTAATTTGTGTGACATGACCTTTGGGTCGATTCCAGCCATGTCTTCATGATTCCAGGTGAAGACATCAAGATTTGCTTTAAGGAACTCAGTTAGCTCTGCCTTCAAGCCTAGGGAGAGATTCTTTCCTAATTTGAGGCATCTTTTAGAATCTGCCTCACTAACTTGAACATCATCGATTCTTCTACTGGGCCAATCATCTTTTCAGCATCTATTTCACAAGGGTCCAAGTTGTAGTTGACCCCAGTCAAGCTCACAGGTCACGGCTTTCCCCCAGAAACCACATCAATCTTCTTCACTTTTACCCCGATTTTGACCACGTCTTTGTAACAACATCTAGCCATATGTTGTTCTCTTCGTACACATCCAACTCTGTTAGGGGTTGGAAACTTGATGGTAAGCATTTTGGGCAATATGGCCATATTTAGGTCAATCATCATCGATCGCCCTAATACCACATTGTACATTGATGGAGAATCAATGATCAAAAAATTAGTTAGGGCTGTGGCCTGGTAGTCCAAATCTCCAAGGGTAATTGGAAGCATAATTTGTCCCATAGGTACTACTGCATCTCCCGTGAGGCCAAAAAGAGGTTCTGGGGAAGGCTAAAGCTAGTCAAGGTCTATGCCCATTTGATCAAAACACTGCTTGTACATCATGTTTATCGAGTTGCTTGTGTTAACCATGATTCTTCACACCTTGGCATTACTAATTTTGGCTTGAATGACCAATACGTCATTGTATAGAGAATGTACTCCTCAAGCATCTTCTCTAGTAAAGGTGACACAATCAAAGCTCGTTCTAGCCTTTTTTACTGGTCCTCTAGCTTCATCATGCCTTGTGAGTAGAACATGACCTACCTCTTACACATACTGCTCATGTGACCTTTTTGACATTTTGGCAACATGGGGTCCATCGTGGATGGTGAATATGGTTCCGACAGAGGGTTCCTCCTTACGGTCAAGGGCCTGCTAATGTTAATGCTAGCCTGATTGCTAAGGCCATGGAGGTCGTTATCCTAAAGGCTGCACCCTATAATTCCTCAAGTGACATTTCTTAATGAGGTCCTTAATAGCATCCTTGAGTGCCTAGTAGTCTGAAGTATTGTGCTCGACTTTGTTGTGATAGGCATAAAACTTGTTTTTGTTTTTTCACTCGAGAAGAGCTTTTAGGGACTTGGGCCTCCCAAACTCTTTGTTATCCTTTTCTATTGTGAAAATTCTATCTGGGGTGTCCAATAGAACATTGTAGCTGTTGTAGCGACCTTGGCGTAGTGGTTGCTCACCCCTGGCCTTCTTCATGACCTGACCATTAACACCACCCTTTTGACCTCCCTCGCTACTCTTGCTATTATTTTTTTTCTTGCCTTGATTAGAGCCACCTAACTCATCTTTTTGATTAGGCTTTTTTAGGCCAAAAGTCTCTTTCCATCTAATCTTCTTTGCTGCTTGCTTATAAAACTCTCCCAAGTCCTTCTCTAGAGACTTGTACATGTTCTTGTAGAGCTTGCCATCCTTATTGAGCCCAATCGAGATAGCTATGAGGATGCTCACGTCTAAAGCTTTTTCCATGTTGCTGACCTCGTGCCTAAATCGAGTAATGTAATCTTTTAGTGATTCATCTTCTTGCTAAAAGACTATTGTGAGGTGCCAGGATGGCACAAACTGCCTTTCAGTGCTTTGTATTGATGGAGGAATCTTGTCTGGCATTCTTCCCAACTATGAATGCTGCAAGTAGGAAGACTCCTGAACCATGTCTTGGGTATTTCTCCAAGGGTGGCGAGGAAAATGTGACATTTAACTGGTGGACTGGTAGTTTGGAGATCTATTTGGACATTAAACACGTCTAAGTGATTATACAGGTCACTATCCCTATTGTATGGTGGGATGTTAAGGACCTTTAACCTTTAAGGAAGAGGCTCCATTTCAATTTCTCTGGTGAATGGTGCCCTTTCCTCATAGCTGTCTTGGCTATTTGAGTCGTAGGTCTTTTCTCTAGCTACCACATCCTTTGAAGTAGCTCTTTGATCACTGGGGTCTTGAGTCTCAGATTGATGGCTGGTGGTTCATTGACTCTTGTCACCCTTCTAATCATGGGAGTGACGATTTAAGGTTTTATGCTTTCTGCTGTGTTCATGATCTAACAAGCAATGATCTAATCTGTGCCCTTAGCAAGTCTCGCATGAGCTTCTTTCTCTGTGTGAGCTTTGATGTCACTGATCATCTTCTTGATTGTTTTCATGGGCTTCATGGAGTTCTGATCTTAGCTCTGAGTTAGATGAGTGGATAGAGCTAGCTTGCTGATGTTCTTCTCTGCCAGGCTTCTCCTACCAAGCTCCTAGCTACTGAAGTTCTTCTCTGGGTGTAGTAACTTGAACCTATCTTTGGGCACCCTGGGCTTATGCTTGAGTCAAAGTTCTAACAATGTCAGCTAACTCCTTCCCTATATTTTCATGCTTGCACTATGTTAAGCTCAAAAGTAACAGGTTGGTGAGGAGTGAAAGGTACCATACCAATGGTAACCATTATTATGGGGGCAGCGGAGGTGCCTACAATAGGGAAGACTCAGCCTTTGGTTGGTAACATTTCTCGTTGTTGTTGTACATGACCTTCAGGTTAGCTAGTGGCCACATTTATACTTCTAGTGGCTTTTCCCCTTGCCATTGCAATTAAGTAGTTAACCAAAGAAAGAAAGAATGTAGTTAGGGCCCTCCTTCTAGTACGAAAAGGTTGACGGTGAAAATCAGTCAACAGGTTAAGTCCAATGTATCCCTAAATTGCAAGTTGTAAGCATGTGTGTATGAGAAAGGAAGAGAAAGGAGAAGAGGAAGAACAGTGAACACCAGAAGCTTTTTATCATGGTTCGGCTAAAGTCAGTGTGACCTCTACATCCATGGTGGTTTTATATTTAGCTTTGTACGGTGGTTTCTCTATTTAGTTTAACAGAGTTACAATATGCAAGCTCTCTTACTATTTTAGCAGGGTTTTTGCATGTGTTTTCACTTATCTACAATGATTTATCCCTCTTCTACTTATAGAAGTAGGGAGGGTTACAAGTGTAATTTGACATATAGCAAAACTATCATTTCCATCGCTATGGGTAATAAATGCTTGTCATTTCACTATTGAATTTTGGAGGCTGATGTGTCAATTTTGGGAGCTAACTTGTTAGTTAGGAGAATGTGCCTTTAAGTGCTAACTAGACCTTGGCAATCCATACCCAATGCTTAAGGTAGCTCGCTTGGCAGTCCAAGCTCGTGTTGGGTGATCTGCTAGTTACAAGGGTTGGTCTTGCACTCGAGCTTAATCAAAATGAGTCTGCTGGTAGGTGGCTAGGGCAACATACTTCGCTTGGCGAGTTGGAATCTGTCTTTAATGAGTTGGGATCTCTGTCTTGGTCTCGTCTTGCACTTTGGGCTTGTGGCTAGCATGCTAATGCCTTTGCCGAGTGACCTTAGTTTTTTGGTGATCTGGGCCCTCTCTGGTTGGACTTGTCTCTTATTGGGCCTCGGCCAACCCATTTTACATTGTCTGAAAAATACTCATAACAATACTTAAATTACATCATTAGTTATAAAACATTCCAATGACACATTACCTAGCAATAACACACACATATCCGAATATAGGCTTAAAGTACATCATTAGTAATAAAGTGTTCCACTAACACATTGCATTATAATAACACACACAACCAAATGTAGACTTAAAGCATGTCATTAGTAATAAAGTGTTCTAATGACATATTGCATTACAATAATAACCATAACTGAATGTAGACTTTAGGGGAATACATTTCTTCATGCATCAAGGCCACGACAAGTTTGGGTCCCAGCTTAGTGGATAAAACAACCTAAATCTTTCTGCTTTCTAATGTGTGTGAAAATGACTTATAGGCAAAACCATCTATGTTGTGAATTTAGCATCATAGCTCTGTTGGGCTATCAAACACACCACATTTCCTACCCTTCAACATAACATAGTAAGGCTTATCCAATCCCAAATAGCACAATATGTCAAAAGGCTTCTTTGGTGCAAAGTTGACGACTTTATCATTGGTTGAGTTCTCGCCCTCATTGTTACATGATGTCTAGATATGGGTTATCTAGGACTGTGCAGTCATCCTACAATTCAAATTAAAATATCATATTTTTTTACAAACATTACTATAACTATTGTAATACATATTTGAAAAGATATGTACAGTGCAACTAATAAAATTAAACATTAAAATACTTACAAGAGAAGAAATTACATTGTAAGCACTATTTAAATAAGGAATTGTTATAGTGTCATTAATAATGCTTAGAGCTTTTTCCCAACATGGCAATATGATTAGGACAACGCTTACAATTATGGCCAGCATAACGATTCAAAGTACATATTTGTCTTTCTCCTTTTTCTCTATCTCATTGTTCTCCTAAGTCCATATGATTTTTAATATGGATAGACCTCAATTAGCCCTTGTCTCTTGTTCTAGAATAATCTTGCAATAGTATGCAGCCAACAACCTGTAGCCAGTAATTTTTGTGGGGCACTGGCTACCACGCACCTTGATATGCACTCACAAGAGAGTCCATACAATAAATAGGGTGTATATACTAGTGGAAGTCCATGCGAGCAATGTGACAAGCTGCAAGAGCATGTAAGCATGGAAAATGTAAATGCTAGAATTTTCCACATTTGTATGTCCTTTGGTTGAGGTTAACAATTTGTGTGTTACTTCCTTTGTTGGTGTGTGCATAAATCTTGTCTCCACTTGAAATATTTAATTAATCCTTTCATAAGTATGCATTAAGAAAACACTAGCCTTTTCGACGTTTTTCTGAAGAGCAACCATAAAGGCATTTGAATATCTATGCCCAGCCATAATCTTTTCATTAGCATCGTGACCTTGTAATACAAAGTATGCCATCAATCAATAGAAGGTGCTCTACACCAATGCAGCAATGTGTGAATTCCATGCTCTTTTAAGAACACCATTGCCATTTCTGCTAGGTTAGATGCCATGTGTCCAAAGCATCACCTATAACCAAATGCTTGAGCCCACTTTTCTTTCAAAAGTGCCTCCATGTAACATCCTTCCTCATTGTTCAGGGACCATGACTTGGTTAGTCTGAGATCATACTTCCTTGGTTGCTTGCATTCATATCATACCCAAGAATCATGACCAACTAGATCTATTCTCTGCTTCAACAGTTGCAAAAGCAATTGGCAACACTTTGTGATTCCTATATTGTGGTTGCAAATAGTAAGCTGTGTTTAAATTTTCCATATAAAAAGGTTCCGTCAATTTGTAACATTGGCTTATAGAAGGGAAGTGCATCAATGCAAGGTTCAAATGCCTAGAATAGTCTCTTGAACTTCATATTATTAGAGTCAGGATATTGTCCTCGATATAAATCTTTTGTTTGCAATTGCACAATGATGTATGGGTTTGCTTGTTTCATTGCTGCCAACCATCTTAATAACTAGCAATACAAGTCATCCTGATCACTAAATATTCTACTAATAGCCTTCTATTTTCCTAGCTAAGCTTTCTTTTATGCAACTTGGTAAGAAAACTATGATTTTGTTGTCTGTATTACATCTACGATGGGAAGGTTTAGTGTGGTTCTTTCACACAACACAAGGCAATAAAATCAAAGTCCAATTGCTTGTGATCTTGTGACATATTGGTAGAGACACAGGTATGGGGGGCCACTATATCTTTTGACAACTTAACAATCTTTCTCAAAATTAAAGCTTGCCTTAAGTTGCTAGTTGTAATCTGTACCATATTTTGTGCATTACACATTTACATATGCTAGTTGCAACTCTTGGGTCCTGTAATTTTGATGCCTACTAATTGAATATTGTTTCAAGGCTAGTAAAACATCTTCTTTGCTTTGAAATTCTAAACTGACATAAAACTCCTTCCTACCCATCATTGATGGTTATTTCGATAATCAGTCAACTAAGGGTTCTGGAACCCAAACTACTGTGTGAGGCATGGAAATGTGAAGAAACGGTGAGAGCAAGAAGAAGACGAGTGAAATGGACACATATGATTTATCGTGGTTCGGCTATAGCCATTATGGCCACTACATCCATGGTGATTGTATTTGATTTTTGAGATTGTTTCTCTACTTGGTTTTATAGAGTTACAACGCTTGTGATTCTATCTCTATTTTAACAGGGTTTTTGCATGTATTTTTTCTCTCTATCTGTTACAATGGACTCCCTTCCTATTTATAGTAGTCGAGAAGGTTACAAGTTGTAATTTATGATTGTAAAACTATGACTACATATACATTAGGAAATAAATGCTAGACGTCAAGTAATAAATACTAGCAAATCATTGTCAGACTTTAGGGGTTGATTTACAAGTTGAAGGAGTGTTCAGACTATCTATTAGACATTAGCTATTTCAAATTGCATTGGGGGGAACTCACTGTAGTTCTAGTCTACTGGAGGTTTCAAGCTCACATTGTACGGTTTGCCATTCGATTTCAGTGACCTCGCTCTAAATTGGGCTGCACCTTTGTCCTGATATGGTCTATTGGGTCTTTGTTGGCACATTCTGCTTAGTCTATAAAATACCCATAACATTAGCCCCTCAACTCTCAGTTTGCTCTACGAGCTGGGACTTACTTCTCATAGGTAGGGTCCTTCTATTTGCGGCCTGTGGTGTCACCAAGTTTTTCACCCACAATCCCATATAGTCAAAGTCTTCATTTGTAATCTACTGAGTGGTCATATTAGGCTTCAGCTTTTTATTTTTATCTATACTAAGCCTTATCTTTTCCTATTCATGTCTTACAGCTGTTAGTGTGGTGACCTTGTTTTTCTTTCAGATCGTCTGATTAAGAACAGCTGGACATTTCTTGGATTCTTTAGAAAGGTTGGATTAGTCTATATAAGGAGTGAAAGATTTCTCTTCTTTTACAAAACATCCTAATGGGTATCTCAAATAAGCCCTATGTTCACGATGATGCCAACCCTTGGTGGAACCCCGACAGGTGTGTTCAGTCCACTACGAGAGCTCCTCCCTGAGGATCTTGGGAAGTTTTGTTACCTTCCTTTGCCACCTCTTCATGGTTAAGTTGACTAAGGTAGCTCTTCACCTTTGTTCTTTGGTTTCCTTGCATGGTGAGACAATACGATTGGTCTCTCCAAACATCCAGGAGTTGCAGAGCTGAGGGACGAGCTCTTATCTTTGGAGGAAGACAGGAAAGAGGAGTTGGAACTGTCTGGCCTATTTGTAGGCTATGGCACCCAAAAGGCCAGTTCCTTCTGCTAATTGTATTTGTAGGCTTATTCTAGTCTTTGTACTCTAAATCATTTTTTATAAATTCACCTCATTGAAAGAGGCCTTGTAATGAAAGTTGGCTTTTTTTTTTGACATTCCAGTGTGTAATTAGTTGTTGATCGTTATAAAAGATAATATTCAGACTTTTTCGCACATTAATTTCTACATGTCCTATTTAATTGAATGTGGAGCTAAATGCCCAATTGGTGGAATTAATCCACATCATTTGAAAATAGACTTGAGCATCAAAATGCCTTGCCCAATAGCAAGCTCTCAGTTCATAAACCATGAGTAAATGGTGACATGTGTCCGGTAATGCTTAGACTATGCTTTAATTAGAACAAGTTCATGAGTAATTTAATGCGCCTGAGCTATAGCAAGGTGAGATTTACAATGGGCAATTAGATGGACATGCACTAGCATGAGATTGAAAGGGGTGATTAGGTGCACCTGAGCTGACAATGGGTGATTAGGTGTGCTCGCATTGTTGCAAGGTGAGATGCGTAGTGGACGATTAAGTGTACATGCATTGGCATGAGATCGCAAGGGGTAATTAGGTGCACTCGAGTTGATAGTGGGCGATTAGGTGTGTGCATACTGTAGTGAGGTGAGATGCATAGTGGGTAATTAGGTGTGCATGAATTGGCATGAGATCGCGAGAGGCAATTAGGTGCGCGAGCATTGCAGCGATGTGAGATGCACAGTGGGCGATTAGGTGCGCACACGCTAGCATGAGATTGTAAAGGGTGATTAGGTATGCCCGAGTTGACAGTGGGTGATTAGGTGCACACGTATTGTAGAGACGTGAGATGTGCAGTGGGGGATTAGGCGTGCACACACTAGCATAAGATCGCAAAGGGTGATTAAGGGTGCCCAAGTTAACAGTAGGCAATTAGGCACGCATGCACTGTAGTAATGTGAGATGCACAATGAACAAATTGCTTGTGAGCTGTAAGTTATCAGTTCGTATGAAAGCTATGAATATTAGGTCGTAAGGGAGTGGTGAGTGACAGATTAGTCATAAGAGAGCTACAAGTTTGTTGTAATCTAAGATCTGGCAGGTAGTTTGATAGGCTCATTTCATATGTGACTTTTTCAATTTCTACAAACAGAGCAATGATTATTGTCTGTAGTGAATGCATTTGACTTAAATGCTAACATGTGCTGGGCCATTGGATTATGGGTTATTCGAAGAGCTCTCAGATCTAACGGTTGGACTATGCATAATAAAAACCTGAGAAATTATTCCCCTTTTCATCTAACATTTGGAGTCCATCATACCTAGACTCTTCTTTTCATTTCTCTCAGGGTTTTGTGACTGTTTGTTGTCATCTACCACCTTCAGCCTTCAACTTTTTGAGTCCGTCAGACTAAGTTCTAGTTGTCGAGAATCAGTTTCATTCACACTTTGGACTTCTTCTTCATTTTGCATGGTAAGCTTCTATCCCTGGCCTCTTGTTTATGGGTTTTGATTTTGAAGTCCTTGTGAGTATGTTTGTTAGACAAAAATTGTGATGCAAGTTGGCTTCTTAAGTATTTTCCCCTTAGCTATATTTAATTTGTTTGATGGTAGATGTTAGGGTTTTCGAAGATGGCAGAGTTTTTAACTAGCTTTTCGGGCTTTATCAGCTTGGAAGTTGAAACCCTCCTTGTACCTTTTGGGTTTAGATGACTTGAGGTGGTAGTGGCTTTCCATTTATGATGCATTATTTAGGGTTAGAGGTCGGTCTGTGTCTAGCGACCTGATCATTTCCTTTTTCCTCTTTTGTGTAGATGTCACCACCTCCTAGATACCACCGCCACTTAGTAGTTAATGAAGACACTAAGTCTGAAAAGAGTGGGGAAGCACCTCGCGTCATTAGGGGTGTGACCTCCTAGAGTGGTGAGGTCACTAGTGAGTTCATAGCACGCTTTGGGCTAGAAGGGCCTACAACTTGCTCCCCTTTTACTTGTCACCCTTCCAGTATCAAGTTCAAAGAGTTGGGAGAGATTGTGGGGCATACTTTTTTCCAAAAGGTTGTTGTGTTCTAGCACTAACTCATAGTGATCACACTGCTCATCCTCCAAAGAAGTTTGTAGCCATCAATGTTCACTATCTTAATACAGGTCTTAGGTTCTTGGTCCTTCCTTATATAATTGACTTCTTGAATGAGTTAAAGCTCTCTCCTACTTAGTTAGCTCCCAATGCGTACTCTACCTTAACCTCTCTAGTGCTAGTCTATCTCGAAAATGGTCTCTTTCCTCTTTCTGCTAAGGTTCTTTGCCATCTCTATAATATTAAGAGCATTGGATAGCAGGAAAGGGTCTACTACTTTTTGACTCATCCTTCTAAATACAAGAAGGTCTTACCTCATGGGGACGTTAAAGGAAATTCCAATATAGGTCTTTACAAGACCTGTTGGTTCTATTTTTCTTGCACATCCCTGCATTGCCTTCAAAATTTCTCATTTGTTTTGAACCCAAGTAAGTGTGCTAGGAGGACACAGGCTGATATTATCTTTCATTTCATTTGGAGACTAACTTTTGTTGTGTTTCTTGCAGATGGAGCAAGGAAAGAAAGGCCAGAGTTGAGTGTGGAAGAGATTGAGGTGCTTGACCAATTTGCTATCTTTGATGATCTATGGAATGACTTGAAATTCAATAAGGAGCACTTGCATGTGCATAGGCTTTCTCTCGCTCTTGGTACCAAGCTTCTTGATAGTTCACAAGACATTGGAGCTTATGGAGTAAGGGAACTTGCTTTGGTTGACTTCGGGGAGCAAGGTGATATGGGAAGAGTCAACCTTGTCATGCCTCCTCGTTCAGTGAGGTCGAGGCATATTGCCACTCCTACTTCTACTCAAGTTGGTTGTCCTTCCTCTTCTACCATCACTCTATCCTTTATTCACACCAGCCGCCCTTCCCCCTCTATTGCTACTCAGACTTTCGCTAATTGCCCTTCCTCCTTGGTGATCGTAGAGGAGACCTTGCTCGCTCCAGTCCTTGTTTTGTAGTTGGTGCCACCTAAGGTTGAGAGGGGAGTACCGAGGTCCCTGTGATCGAGGTAATTATTTAGGGTTTTATTAAGGATACAGAGGCGACTTCAACTTTGGGTGCTAAAACTACTAGCGGTCTTCCTATTCGGGATAACAACCTGGAGGAAGGTAGCTTACAGGTGCAAGGAGTGGCCATGGTAGGACCTGAAGAACAAGTGATGGAGAATCCGCCTACGCCTGCCATGGACTCCTCAGCTCCTCAGGACCCATCCGATCCTCTAGCTTCCTCTTGAATTGTTTCATCACATTTTTTTGCTTTTGTTTCAAATATTATAGATACATTTGTCGAACAATTCAAATGTAGTTGAAATATCTTTGTAAATTTTTATGTGACCTACTTATCTTTATTTGCCTTTGTTGCGTGTGTTAGCCTTAGAGGTTGATAGATCAGTAATACTCTAAGCTTTACTAGTTTTGAATGTTGAAAAATCAATTTTGTTCTAACAATATGTTTTAGTGTGTTGAATTTATTTTTCAGGTATTTTGATTCAAGAACAGTGAAGAATTTCAAGATTAAGTGTTGTAATATTTTGTATTTCAATAGGATTCTATGTATATAAACTGAAACAGTATTTGATCCAGTTGTGTTTAGAAGAAAAAGTGAGAAAATTCATTTTTAAAAGAAAATTCTATTGCATACTTCGATGCAACATTGATGTACTGAAGAACTATGAAAGATCTTCATAAATAAATCGAATTCATTTCGATGTATTAAATAAAACTTCACAGTTAGATTGATGTTACTTTGATGTATGAATGAAAATCTCATTAATAAATTGATGCAACT
>JANHAO010015657.1:0-14721 GCA_026873985.1 Saraca asoca | reverse complement strand
TAGCTTAGAGTGATTTGATAGATGATTATTCTAAGACTAACAATCTCTACTCTAAGGCTAACAATTTTCATTCTAAGGCTAACAAATTTAATCTTTAATCTTTATGAATTGTTCCAATTTGTTATTTGAATTACTTTAAAATTATTTATGAGCACATTAGTTTTCATTCATTATCTTTTTTTAACTAGTAGAACTGTTTAAGGAATGTATTGGATAATCATTAAATTTAAAAGGTGGAGGAATGAAGTGTAATACATATTGACAAAATATCCAATTTTGCTGTTGAATTTAAATTTTACTTACACATACATCCCTCGAATGTGATTGGTGATCATAGTAATCCGTACATTTAAAATCAATATACCAAATTAATCCCTCCACAAAACTGGTGTTAAGAAGGAGAACGAAATTTGCTGAGATGACACGTTAAATGCCTTGTTGGATTCTTAAGTGCCGAGTTAGAGAAAGACTTAAGTCTGGAGCCAAAATAACATCATTTTATTCTTAGTAGTTGTAAAATCTACAAATTTATTCCTTTTGTTTCATCATTCCCTTAAAAATAAAAACCCTGTAATCTTCATTTCTTCTCATTTCATTTTTTCTTGTATAAATTATGAATTACTACAATCATTTGCAGTCATGCTTTCACTGACAATATGGATACTCGATAAATTATAATGGATATCAAATTGAAGCCAACTAATAAGCAAAAGCTATCATGGCTGCATCCACATGAGTTACTGGAGAAATAGAGCATTAAAACTTCAATCAAGTCAGAATGTGATGAAGATTTGTGGTTGTGGAAAGAGGGCTCTATTGCTAACTTCAAGATCAAAATTGAACCCAAGAAGACATTTCTATAAATGCCTATTATGGAGGAGAAAGCATATCATTTGCGGTTTTTTTGAACGGGTTGAAGAAACTAACACAAAAGAGTTAAATAAAATGCTGTTGAAGTTGATCAAGTAGGTGAAAAGTACGAAAATGTGTTTGGTTTTTATTAGGGATCTTAGTTGTGTCTTGTTTTGGGTTTGCCTCTATTTTTAAGGGAATTTTAGGTGATGATGTAGTTCACTGATGGTTTGATAGAAGTTTAATTATGCTGAAAATTAAAGTTTTGTTTGAAAGTTTCACATACTTTATTTGGACAATTGTGTAGTTTACTAGTGGTTAAAGACTTTTGTTCGAAGGCTAATTATGTAGTTTACTAATGGTTTTAAACTTTTGTTTACTTAGGCTAAATGATTTAATTTGTTTTAACAATTATATATATTTTTACTTTATTTTGACAATTGTGAAAATAATAAAAGCAATTAAATCAATAATTTGTTAACTTTGCAAATATGAATTGGTTAATAACTCCATGTACAAGAAGCTAAAATGCCTTATTTACATAATTCCATGTTTACATTGCAATTCCATGTTTACATAATAAAAAAAAAAAGCTAAAATGCCATGTTTATTTCAACAATTAAATGCTATGATTACATAACTTTAAGAGCTAATCATAAATATTTGAAAAGGTTAACTTGCTATAATAATGATTCCTTAGGTAACATTTGAAAAGGTTAACATTCCATTTCAACAAAAATTTGCACACCATGTTTGAAAAGGTTAATGCTCTAATTACACAACTTTAAAAGCTAGCCATAAATGGCATCCAAAATATATAAGTAGCCACAAATCTAAAATATATAAATAAAAAACACCAACCACAAATTTTAATAGTATCATAATAAATCTAAAAGCAAAATGACAACTAGTTGGCCCTAAAAACTACTACATTGAAGCTACAAAATTTGATGTGCTAGATTGGAATCGTTGAAACTATGTAGGTGGACCTAAAACCACTTGGGAGTTTTGAATTTCAATCGGTGGCCTTTTCCATTGCTGAATTTTCTTCTTCTGGGATTCCACTGGTGGATTCTTGCAGCCTTTGGCATTGTGGCTTATTTTTTGACATCTAAAGCATGTTGTCTTGCCATATTTTCTCTTCAGCTTGTAAAGGTTTCTTAGTTATCTTTGCCCTTCCTTCTTTACGTCTTTGGATGACCTATAGGCTTGCCATATTTAGAGGGATGAACAACTTCAACTGTACTTATGGGCTAATATTGTTGCCTTGCAATTGGGTGAATAAAAAGAGTACAAGTCCTTTTAAAAGCAGCTATTGATAAACTTAGATGCATAAAATCTTCTGGCATTAGGTTGCTCTAAGCCAAGCAAGCGATTGCATGCTTACATGGCACTCCATTGATATCCCATACTCTGCATGAGCAAGTTTTAGCATTCATATCGACCTTTGCTTGATCATTAACTCCTATGTACATTACTTCAAAATTGTTTCCCTTAAGATCACCAACCTATTTGGGGTCTAAAGCATGCTAGCCAACTTTACTTTTTCAAGTATGCTTTGTTGTAGGGGATAAATAGGGCCTTGGTAAGCTGTTATTGTGTACTTATTGTTATTCATTTTTCTCATAATGTAACATCTAATGTCCTCTACCATAATGGTAATTGGCTTGCTCTGTACTTAACAATTTTTGAGTTAAACTGCTTACACATATTATTTAGTTAAGTATCATTTTTAAGGAAGGTACCGTATGTAGCTCTAGTCCAAGTAGATAGGGAGATTGTGTTAAGGTATACTTATGCTTTATCATTCAATTTCTTAATTTTTTCCATCACCTTCTAAAATTCAGGTATGGTTGTACATTTTACAGCAAGCCCCCTTCCATTTTTGGCTGAAATTCTTCCATACATGCTTCCAGTAAAATCTATGATGTGTATTAAGTTGAAGCTTTACCATGGCTGGCAGCATGTCCTATAATTAATAAAATGAATCTTTTGTTAGATACCAATGTCATAACAATTTATATACAGGTAAATGAATAATAAGTATATTACTTTTTGTTGATTTGAAATAAAATTCTAGCCATGCTCTTTGGCATCCCTAATATCTTCAATCAACTTGGTTATAAACCATTTTCAAGTGTCCTTGTTTTCTTTTTTGATAATTATATAGGCAATGACAAAGAAATCATTATTACTATCTAATGCCATAGTGGTAAACAGTTGACCTCTATAATAGCCTTTAAGGTGGCACCCATCTAAACCAATAAAAGGCATACATCTTTTAATAAAACCCCTCTTACAAGTTTTCAAGCACACATAAAGTCTGTCAAACTTAGAAAAAATCTCTGGTGGATACCTTTCCAAACCAAGTTGCACTGTGGAATTAGTGTTGCTTCCAAGTATCTTATAGCAATAGTCCTTTAACCTTAAATATTGTTCCTTTTTAGACCCTTCAACAACCTATCTTGCTTCCTTCATAGCACTAAAAATATTGTGATCATAGACTAACACTCTATAAACCTCTTTGATGTGCTCATGTGCTTGTGGACCTATTAAACTAGGTTGAGTGAATCTTTGGTACTAATTTTTTGATCAACCATATTCTATTGACTTGCTTGTTCTTCATTTGTCTTGGACAAGTATGGTTAGCAAATAAAGTTTTTATCAAAAAACTTTTGATATCATTACTCCATGAACATAAATAATGTCAATCACAATGTTCATTACTGCACCTTGCTCTGCACCTCACCTTATCATTCTTGGGGAAAGACATTGGTCTATCAAGATAAATGTTATAATCTTTGCATGCCACCTTAAATACATGTAAGCTTGTGAACTCCATTCTCAATTGTAATTTCACTTGACCAAGTTCAACTTTGGTGTCAAATTGAGGGTATTTTTTACCATCTTCTTTAACTTTATCATCTAAAAAGCCATCACAACACATCAATTCTTTAGGCTTATAATTATCATTCCCAATGAAAGTGTTCTTTGGTTCATCATCTACTGCAGTAGCAACTGGTTCAATAAAAACGTCTCCCACAACATCATCTTTCTTACTATTCTTTCTATTTTTCTTACCTTTAGACTTTTTCAAAAAATTACAGGTTGAGGTTGAGGTTCAGTATTTGCTTCAAATTCAGCATCATCATTTTCATCCTTATCTAGCCTCGGTTTAAATATAGTATCTGATGTACTATCATAGTCATCTTTGTCATCTTCACCCTTATATTCTTCATTCCTATCTTTCTCATGTTCACCCTTAGGAACCACCCTCTGTTTTATATCACTATATTCTTTCTCTACCCTTTGTTTAAAACCTATAAATTCTTCTTCAACCTTCTATTCTATAACATCTGGCTCTTCTATAACCCACTCAATTTGTTGTATGTTCTCTTCAACTATGTGTTCAAAGTAAAACTCAATCTCACTTACATGTTCTATAGCATTTATGATCATTCTACAATCATCATCATTTCTAAATGGGTTTAGTCCATTCTCGAACTCAGAACCTGGGTTCAACCAAAAGCATGCATCATATGAAGCGTAGCTATGTTTTTTAAAAAGCCCATCGATGATAAGTAGTGTAATATGATCCACATCACAAAAGTCCTATGCATTAACTTTACCCTTGTGTAACTAGTATTAGGATGTTTTCAAAATGCCCCATGTGAATACTAATGTTATGTAGTGTGTTATACTTCCAGCAAAAATTAGTGAAGAAATAAACAACATACAATTTCTAAGTTTAGACCATTTAAAAATCACTTAAGAACCAAAAAGCATGTAATATTCTATTTTTAAAATTTAAAAATCAAATAGAGCAATTTCTAATCATTGATCCATGTCATCTCAATTCCTAAGTATTTGTTTTATGTATTTATTTAACACAAATTTTATACAAACTATAACATACAAAATTACACAAATTTTCCATTATTACTAACCGAGATAAGTGCAAACCACCCAACCTTACATCGTTGTTAAAATAGTATCTATTATAATACAACAATATTCTAAATAGTAAAAGCTATAAAAACAAATGCCCTACATTATAAAAGAAAAAGAAACCCAACATCAGGACAACAATGGTGGGGTTTAGTACCATAATTGATAAAGCAAAGAAATCTGATTTGTGTAGAGTTGTTTGTCACTAACTTGTTCTCTATTAATTTTCAACGGTTAGGATTTCTTCTAGTTTCAACCTTAGCACAACTTTAATGGTGGATTAGGGCTTCAGTTGTCACTATCTCAACGTCTCCATCTCTTTTTCTATTTTCAACTACGGATGTCATTAGTTTTTAGAAAAATAAGGGTTTTCATTACTTAATGGTATGTATGCTAGAGCAAAACAACGTCATTTTGGCTCCAAGCTTAAGCCTTTCTTTAGCTTGATACTTAACAGTCCAACAAAGCATTTAACATGCCATCTTAACAAATTCTATTCTCCTTCCTAACACTAGTTTCACAGAGGTATTAATGTGGCATAATGATTTTAAATGTAAGAATTACTATAGCCACTAATCACATTTGAGGGATGCATTTACAACTGAAATTTAAATTCAAACACTTTCTCTTTTAGAATATTTTCCTCAAAATGTTGAAATTGAACAATATTCTAGTCTAATGGAAGATTTAGTATTATGAAATGAATTTTCAATTGTTCATACAAGTTTTTACTAAAGAAACTTAATTTATTTTATTATTGCTTTTCATAGTTTTATTATAAAAAAAATAAAAAAACGAACCAGATCTTTAGGTTCATTAAGAATAGAATAAGATATTTATTTTTACTAACTCACCGAAAATCAACTCAAACAATCCATTTTAATAGTTTCGAGAGGTTTAATTGGAGAATTTTATATGTTGGTAAGGAATAAAAAAAATTAATTTTCTTACTCAGTGTTTGATTCATGTGTAATAAAATATGTTATCATTATTTAATTTTAATAAACTCCTCCATTTGAAACCTCTATTTTATCTAAAATTTTAGAAAACATTACTTACAAAAAACAAAACACTTATATTTATTTCTTTTCTTCTTTTACCTTTCTGAATCTCCCATCACCTTAACCCATTACCAATTATCACCTTAACCCATTATCAATTACCATCGTTGATCATTGTTCACCATCACCACTGCTCAACACTATTACCATTACTGACACTGGCCCATTACCATTTACTACATATTGTTGTTAATCACTGCCCACAATCACATTTCACCATTGACCATCACTCACTTACAACTATTTGTTTTTTATGAAATGAATTTTCAATTGTTTATACAAGTTTTTACTACACTTTTCATAGTTTTATTATAAAAAATAAAAAATGGATCAAATCTTTAGATTCATTAAGAATAGAATAAGATATTTGTTTTTGCTAACCCGCTAGAAATCAACTCAAACAATCCATTTTAACAATTTCCAGAGGTTTAATTGGAGAATTTTATATGTCAGTAAGGAATAAAAAAAATTAATTTTTTTATTCAGTATTTGATTCATGTATAACGAAATATGTTATCATTATTTAATAAACTTCTTCATTTAAAACCCTTCTTTCATCTAAGATTTCATAAAACATTACTTACAAAAAACAAAACACTTACCTTTATTTCTTTCTTTCTTTCACCTTTGTGGATCTCTTTTCACCTCAACCCATTACCAATTATCACCGTTGATCATCGCTCACCATCACTTTCAATTGGCCATCATTATCACTATTGATCACAGTCCACCATTCTCACTGCACAACACTATTATCATTATCAACGATGGCCCCATTACCATTCACTACATATCTTTGTTAACCACTCCCCACAATCACATTTCATTGTTGACCATCACTCACTCACAATCGTTTGTTGTTTACTACAATTCACTACCACTATTATTTTTAACCATCATCTGTTATTAATTATCGTCGTTAACCATCGTTTACTATCATCTATAGATGTTGACCAGTGCCTATTACCATCCGTTATTATTGACTATCGGCCATTATCACTCACTGTCATTGACAATTGCACACCACCACTTATTGTTATTAGCTACCATTCATCATCAATTATTATCGTTGATACCACTCAACTAAATAATAAGAAAGGAAATTATAAATAATGTGATTTAATTTCTTGATTGAACTAAACAAATAAAAAAATATTAGTTACTATGACCTTTACTCTTTCTCTTTTTTACTTAATTTTATTTCTTTTCATTTTCACACATTAAACTGACATCCCTTTAATATGATATTTGAGTCAAGTTACAACTATTAATATGTAGTTATGCTTGATTGGAATCCACTGTCATTTAAGTTGAGAAATTTTGAGATTAAATTAAAACAAAATTATGTTAGGGGATAAAATTGAAGATTATATAAAAAAATGGATTATAAATCTATTTTGTTGTATTTTTTTTAAATGTATGCTCTTGTTCAGGTATTAATGGTTAATCCCTTTGTTTTTTTTTTGGAAAAAAAATTAAAGGGTTGAGTCTTTTCTTGATAAGCGTATAAACGGATCGGGTTACCAAAGGCGGCCAAGAATTCTTAGAACCGGGTTGGATGACCCATCCCAAGACTTCCTAAGAATCCCAACCCTAGAAGTATCCAGCTGGCAGATATTTGCACCTCAATTTGACGAAAACGACGACTTTTGTGCGTTGAAGTTTGGACGTGTCCAGCCAGTCTGATCGATCCCATTGTAAGCATCCCTCTTTGGTCATTACAATGCTTCGCGTCCATGACGACATGCTCAGATCTGTTTAGCTGAACTTGTTGTTCTGTTCTCTTTCATTTCTTCTTTCTTTAACGAAAACTAAGCTGCACTCCGCTTGACGAAAGGTAGTTGCACCTTGTTTATGTGCAGATTTTTTTTTGTCTTGGATCCGTTTGTATTTTAATCCAAAATTTGGTCATACCCATATGTTTTTTATTAGAAATGAGAAAAAAAATCACTTCTTTTGTGCGTAAATTTATTCTGTTTATACATATTTCTGTGCTTTCGATTCCGAAACCAGAAATTTGGATCTAGGGTTGAAGTAGTTGCCTCTTTGTACATCGTATGTAATTGTTTGACAATGAAAGTTACTTTTTTTTAGTTTTACCCGTATGAAGTCTTTTTCTTTTTCGTGTGTTTGGGGGGGGGGGTGATTGATCTAATATTTGTTGCAAATTGAGTATTGTCATTCTTGTTTATAGAAGTCCTACCATGTCAAATACGAATTTATTTGAGCAAGTCCTGGAAAGTTACTTGTCAACATTTTATTTGAATTCTACACCAGAATGGTAAATTTTGTATCTGATCTGATTCTTTAAGAAGATACTATACTTATGTAGTTGATTATTGCCTGTGTTTTATCGCCTCTGTACCCTTAGTCATACTTGTAAATGGTTTGTAAACCTTATTTGCAGTAATTACTTTCTGTCTAGCATCTAGTTTTTTTTAAAGGCTTTTAACATGATTTGGAAACAGATATCAAGTAATCTCTCCATGGCTGGTGAAAGGAGAAATCATGGGAAGCGCTTGCGCCCTCAATCTGATTTTGATAATGGAGGAAATAAAAAGAGGAGTTCAGGTGATGATAGAGAGAAGTTTGTCATTGATCAAGAAGACACTGTGTACCGTTATTTGTGCCCTGTCCGGAAAATTGGTAGTGTAATTGGTAGGGGTGGTGAGATTGTTAAGCAGCTAAGGATAGACACTAAATCAAAGATTAGGATTGGAGAGACAGTGGCAGGCTGTGAAGAGCGTGTTATTACAATCTACAGCCCTAGTGATGAGACTAATGCTTTTGAGGATGATGGCAATTTTATATCCCCAGCTCAAGATGCTCTATTTAAGGTGCATGACAGAGTGGTGGCTGAAGAGTTCAATGGTGATCATGACACTGAAGGAGGTCATCAAGTGACTGCTAAGCTGCTTGTACCTTCTGATCAAATAGGTTGTGTTATTGGAAAAGGAGGACAGATAGTTCAGAGCATCCGTAGTGACACTGGGGCCCAGATTCGTATACTTAAGGATGACCATTTACCTCGATGTGCCTTGAGCTCTGATGAACTTGTGCAGGTAATTAGACTAGTTTTTCCTAGTATCTCTGCCTGCATCTGCTTTACTTACTGTATTCTAAAAATTATAGTTGATATTTTCCAATAGATTTTCCCTAGTCTATGTTTGCACCTGCTTAAAATGGACTAGAACTTATAATCAATAAAAATTAATAAAAAATTATGCTACTTTCTAAATTATATTTGTATAATATATGAAAAGTAAGACTGCCATACTTGAAAGTTTATTTTCTGTTAGAAGCTCTCCATTATTTTTTTCCCTTCCACGGAGAACTTGTTCGTATAGTATAGTTTCATGTAGATTATCTTTGAGTGAAGCAATTCTACTGCAGGTACCACCTATTTTGATCTTATTTGATTTTTTTTTTTTTAATTTTTTTGCAATGCACTATAAATGGCTAGGTTGTTATTTGCCATGTGGACGACTTAGTTCTTTCATTGTCATACAATCATGGCTGTGGTCAACACATTTCAGATACTAGTTTGTATATGTTTCTGTGCTCTGCTCATAGTGCATACGAGTTTGGTATTTCAATCTGTTCATCAAATATACATTTGAAAGATGCTTCTCATTTCTTTTCTTTTCTTTTTTACTGAGTAATCATCTTCCTATATGATTTACCTGGACAAATTGCTTGATCTTTCTGAACCTCTTAATATGTTTGCTTTTTTCTTTATTGGTTGTGGAACTCCAGATTTCTGGGGATGCTGCAGTTGTCAAGAAGGCTCTGACTCAGATTGCATCTCGACTTCATGAGAATCCATCTCGATCCCAGCATCTGCTCACCTCTGCTGTTCCTGGTGCATTTCCTGCTGGTGGTTCACTCCTGGGCCCAACTGCTGGAGCTCCAATTGTGGGAATAGCTCCTCTTGTGGGTCCTTATGGGGGATACAAAGGGGATAGTGGTGACTGGCCACGGTCCCTCTACTCAGCTCCAAGGGACGAAGCATCTCAGAAGGAATTTTCTGTTCGCTTGGTTTGTCCAACTGGAAATCTTGGAGGTGTAATAGGCAAGGGTGGTGTTATAATAAATCAAATTAGGCAGGATTCTGGGGCCACTATCAAAGTTGATAGTTCAGCAACAGGAGACGATAGTTTGATAACTGCTTCAACAAAGGAGGTGACCTATTGATCCTTTGGTTTTATAACTTAATTTTATGGGCATTTGATATGATATGATTGGATGATATGTGCTGTGGTTGTGATAGTTTCTAAATTGTACTCATCCAGTTCTTTGAAGATACATTTTCTCCAACAATAGAAGCAGCTGTGCGTTTGCAACCTCGGTGCAGTGAGAAAGTTGAAAGAGATTCAGGACTCATCTCATTCACAACCAGACTTCTGGTTCCAACCTCGCGAATAGGTTGCCTTATTGGTAAAGGAGGAGCTATCATTACTGAAATGAGGAGGCTTACAAAGGCTAACATCAGAGTTCTATCAAAGGATAATCTTCCTAAAATTGCATCTGAAGATGATGAAATGGTGCAGGTAAGGGCATTGTCAAAGTTTCATGGGGGTACTTTTACTGGATTTCTTTGTGAAATCAAAAGTTGTCCATGTCCGATAATTCTAAATAATGTCCATTGGTGTTATTTTTGTTGATTAGATTTCAGGGGAACTTGATATCGCTAAGGATGCTCTTGTGCAAGTGCTTACACGGTTGAGAGCAAATTTTTTTGATAGAGAGGGTGCTGTCTCCACGTTCCTTCCAGTTCTGCCTTATCTTCCGGTTTCAGCAGATGCATCCGATGGTTTAAACTATGACAATAGAGATGGTAAAAGACATGGACGTGGACATTCGTTCTCAAGCTATGGTGGTTCAAGTGATTTGGCTGCTGGTGACAGTTATGGGAGCTATGGTGGTTCACAGGTACTTTGCTACAACCATTATTAATTTGTGCACAACATGCAGATTGTTCTGCATTTCAATTTTCAACTATCTTAGCCACTAGTTATAATATTCTTTCATATATTTTTAGGTTGGTGGCAGCAGCGCTTACGGGGTTTATGGAAGTTATTCTTTGGGAAGGACTGGTACTTCTGGGTAATGAATCTTCTTTCACATCTGTTCAATTTTTACTTGATCTATTTAGTATTTTGTAAAAATGCCTACTTGCACATATGAATCTCTCTCATTGCACACATGGCACTTTTTGAGTTGAACTAGTCCCACTTGTTTAGAAGCAGGTGTGGCTAGTTTGACCCATACTATGACGTGTGCAAGTTTAAGGTATAGTGTGAGCATAGTGTGTGCAAGCAGCCCTTTTGTAAGGAATTTGTGCATGTGATTAATCATTTATAAGAACTAAATGGTTTGGTCGTGAGATACTATAAGCTCTGCTTAGAACTTTTACTTATGTGTTTTAAAAGCTTATAACTTTCCTCAACAGCACAGTTATAGGGTGATTTGTGCTGTTTAAGGCTTTATTCTTCCCTCTCCATTGTGTGATGACATCGCTGCTACCAAATTTTTTTATTCCAAGTGTGGTGAAACCTGTCAGTTCTAATATAGTGTCTGTTTCCCTCACCAGCTTATCGGGTCAGACCACTGGTTCTCGGAGGAGAAACCATGCTTATTAAGACTTTATTGGTGGGTACCTGCAGGTAGACTATGTTTTTTTATCAGCTCTTTTGTCTTTTGTTGGGCAATTGCCTTTAATGTAGGCCAGTTGCATTAGTATGTAGAGTTTAATAACTTAACCTGACCAGTGTCCCATGTAGAATTCTGATGCTTTTATTTTCCCTCTGTTGCCTTTCCCTCCCCATCCAAACAGCTGACATATGTGAAGCCTGAAGCCTGCCTACTGCCTAAACCGGAAGACCAGATGAACCAGGGTTTGACAAACTCATGGCCCACCTTGACGCTTCTACTTAGAGGACCAAACATATGTGGAGACTATTGAAATTGGCCATGTCCATTTTACCTTATTTCCCAAGCTTGATAACTCATGTTCCCAAGAACCTATAATCTGGCTTGCCTTTGTTGTTGCTTTCTGATTCCAATTCATCTTTAGAGCTTTGAAACCATGTTTCTTTGATCCTCCAGCAGTTGTATACTTGTATTATTGCTTTTGAGTTCTTTTTTCTGATTGTTCACTGTTATATGCAGTATGAACTTTCGTGGTTATTTGAATTTAATGATGTTAATTCCTGGTAAGTTGACCATATGCACCAACATGTGGCTGAGCTATTGTGACCTTTGAATTGCAGTTGTCAGTATGGTCATCTCTGATGATCTTTAAAAGGTAATGGTCTGTTAAATTATTTACCTGTGAAAATTCCTACTGTCAAAATATTAAGCTGTATCAAATCTGTAGATGTTAATGGCATGCTATGGTGAAGTGCCACAGATAGTTGTACCATGCAACACCTATGGCAGGGCACATTTCATCTGGCCTGCCATGGTGCATGGTGTGCCCTGTCTGTGCCATAAGAAAGCAGGCAAAATAGTCTACTTTTTTTGGGATAAATTTCTGGTTCTTGTTTTCTGGTTGTAGTCTGTGGTTATTATCCTTCATAAGTTTCTGGTTCCTCGATTCTATTTTCTCTACCATTCTCAAACTCAGCCCTCCTCTGTTCTATCGAAACCAAATCAAAGCTTTAAACTAATATCAGTGTTCCTGAATGAGAAGACCCACTAACAAACAGAAGTCAATTCCAAAATGATAAATATGGAGGCTCGATTTGTTGCCACCCAGAAAACCAGCCTTAACAAAGAGTTGTAAACCAAATCAGAAACTAATAATGCCTTAGCCCACTACAAGCCTAAGTAGTCAAGATGCCAATGCAAGTTTATAAACTAATACCTATGCCCACTACAAGCCTAAGTAGTCAAGATACCAATGCAAGTTTAGTCTAAAAAGGCTAAAAAAATTTTGGAGCACTTTGTCTAGATGACAGTCTACTAGTAAATACCTACAGTTTGCATCCAAAGGTAAAAGGCTCAATGCTTGAGTCTTCATATATATTTATTCTTCGTTGAAAAGAAATAAAATTTCTATCCCAATGAAAAAGATCACTTACACTTTGATTAGTTTAGAAGTAAACAACTACAGTTTTCAATCTACAAATTTTACTTCAAATAATCTTGTATTAAGCATAAGAACTATATCCAATGTGTTTAAGAAATGAGAGGGCAGTTTATCTTTTCACCACAATTCTCAAGTCTGTTGCCTAAGATATTCACCCCTATTCTGAAGTAGAGAATGTATATATATCATTTTATTGTTCTGTTTTATGCTTGACTTTTGCAGATTTTAGATGATTCCTGAATTATGTTTTAACTTTTATGTATGATGGCGAGTTTAAGACTATGTTTTTCACATATATTTTTTCTTCCATTTTTTTTTGCACGAAATTTATTTTAAATATTTATATTGCAACTTGCAGCATAGCTCTAGAACCCCTTATCGCCATAGTGTGCCATGCGCCATAAATTGTTATGGTTTAATTTTAGGTATTAGACTATTTGGTATTCTTATTTATGGAACTTTGTGCTCAAAGTCAAAATAATTTGGGCAAGGAAGGCAATGAATTGGCAGGCATGTTTTATCTTGGTAATTCAGAAGTAGAATAAATATTCCTTTGTCTTTTTACATTCTGGGATACTTGAAATTGTGGATCAAGTGAATATGTATTTGGTTGAACTCAATTTGCATGGTTCTGAACTAAGGTGTTCTTCTATTTTCCATTTGTTATGTTTTTTCTGTTCTGACGGCTTCGAAACATTTATACTATTAGTGCTAGAGTATTTTTCCTGTAATCAATGCTCATAATGAGTTAGGAGTATATGGATTGAATTTACAATAGATGTCGGTGTCTTGCACTTCGCCGAGTACATCAGGTAAATCAGTAAATGTTGCATAACATTGACATGAATCAGATGTGTTATTGTGATGAATCCTGGAGCATCCTATTTATATTTGCAAGTACAATTGGTAATTGGAATTCAATGGTCTATGTGCTGGGTATCTATGTTGTGTCTGACATTTTTTCTGTTGCTAATGTGTTACTTTAACTTAATGCTACTTCATTTCTTTTCTGTATAGCTGTTCTGGCAGGTCCTTTAATAGTTATAGGACAGGTTGTTATGTGGTTTCGCTTGTGACAGCATATTTGCCTTCCTGGTTGTGTTGGCAGATCCAGAATGCACAAATCTAAAAACTTAGTAATTTTGAAATGCAATGAAGCAATGTTGGGTTTGGTTCTTTGTCTACTGCATGAATTTCATGGAGAATGTTTGATATTTTTGGTAGGATGCAAAAACTTATCACAATTTTCAGATCTCTGTTTTATTCCCAACTCTCATTTTGTTATCTACTTTCATTTTTTTGTAGTAGCTTGTGATTGTTCCTTGTATAGTAAATTAAAGTAATTTGCAAAATTGCATGCCTAAGGTGACTATATTTAGCACTTTGGATTCAGAAGCTGTGTTCATCGTTCCAGGGTTCATCTGAACAAATTAGATTGGTAATCGACAAAGAACTTACATTCTACAGTATAAGTGGAGTGGAATTTTGATTATATTTGCAGTACCAAATTCTCCTATTTAAAGTGATTGAAATGCTAAAATTGGTGGTTAACATTTATTTAAACCTTTTCTTTTTTTTTCCAATTGCAAGAAAAAGGCTTTTTCACCTGTACTCTGGTTCTTTGTTTTACGTTTTAAAAATGTACCAAATTTGGTCTATTCTTACATTTGAAGTGATCTTTATTGAAAATTGTAACTTTTTATATAAAAAAAAAAGAATAATTTTTAAAATTCTTTATGCAATTTTGGTGGAATTATAATATTCTAT
>JANHAO010015656.1:0-14732 GCA_026873985.1 Saraca asoca | reverse complement strand
TATTTAATGTATGATATATTTATATAAAATATTTAATATCAATAATGTCACTAAGGATCCATTGGTAATTCCTGGGCAACCCGCAGGTGCACCTGTGTAACATCTGTTCCATAGGAGCAATAAGGGGTGATCTAAACTGGTGTAATACGGTTGGATATGGAGATTTGTTCTGGTTCCCTGATTGAATCCCTTTGGTTCTGAAACCATTGGTTATTCACAGGAAACTCTCAGGTGCACTTGTGAACACCTGGTGTCTGTTGGAGTAATAAGGGGAAGGGTGAAATAAAATGAAATATCTGTATAGTGTTCTGGATGGAAAATGAGGTAATCTGATCGGTTCTAGTTACTACTGGAATTGCCTGGATCCAATCAACATTCTGTAAAGAAAAAGAAATACATTTTGAAACACAAAGAAATAAAAATAACATAAGTATAATTAATAAATGATAGTAATAACAATAAGCATATGTTGTATAAGTTTGTATTTTTGATATTTAGTAGAATAAATAGTTAGTTTGGGCCACCATGTAAATTAGTATATTGCTACGTATCTGGCCCACATGATCTGTCTGTAGATGTATTGTATAAATTAATATTGAATAATTGTAATATTTATTGTACTATGATTCATAAGTGAGTTCTGGATGCCTAGTAGTTGACAATGTCTAGCTTGGGCCACTGTATGCATATTTATTATTTGTTTATCAGGTTCCGATGGGCGTGTGGCCCTTATTATGTATTAAGGCCTTGAGCCTCGGTGTCTAGTTTATAGAGGAAACTATGTTGAATTTTTGACAGAAATAGAAAGGTAATTAAGGGTCAAAATGTATAGTTAGGCTTGTAAGAGGTCTCCTACGAGTGATCTTCTACGCCGGTCACAGGCCCGAAAATTAGGTCGTGACAAATGCATAGTGGGTGATTAGGTGCGCACACACTGGCATGAGGTCATGAGGGCAATTAAGTGTGCCTAAGCTGAAGCAAGGTAGAATGCGTAGTGGGTGATTAGGCGCGCACGCACTGGTATGAGGTCAAGAGGGCGATTAGGTGCACCCGAGTTATCAGTAGGCAACTAGGTGTGCCTGAGCTAAAGTAAGGTAGAATATGCAATGGGCAATTAGGTGTGCATGCACTGGCATGAGGTCACGAGGGTGATTAGGTGCACTCGAGTTATCAGTAAGTGATTAGATACACCTGAGCAAAAGTGAGGTCGAATGCATAGTGGGCGATTAGTTGCACACGCATTGGCATTAGGTTATGAGGGCGATTAGGTGCACCCGAGCTGTCAGTAGGCGATTAGGTGCACCTGAGCTGAAGTGAGGTATAGGTCGCAAGAAAGCTGTGAGTTATTAGGTCCCATGGAAGCTGTGAAGGATCGGTCGCATGGAAGCTGTGCCTTTTGGATAAGCTAGTCATAAAACGACTAGAATTGTAGCTTATAGGCTGCGATCTACGATCCGACAGGTAGTTTGACATGCTTGTTTTGTATGTGACTCTTCAATTTTTGTAAACAGTGTAATGATTACTATCTTCAGTGAATGTTTTGGCTAGCATGGAGAGGGCTTTAATAGTGGCATGTACTAAGCCGTCGAATTGTGGGTTATTCGAAGAGCTTTCGGATTTGATGGCTAAACTGTGTGCAATAAAAGTTGGGAAACTTTTTTCCCCCTTTCATCTATCATTTGAAGTCTGACATATTTAGACTCTTCTTCTCCACCTTCTCTATAGGTTTTATGACTATCAACTGTTGTCTACCACTTTCAACTGCATTCCAATTTTTCGAGTCCGTCAGGGCAAGTTCTGGTTGTCGGGAATCAATTCTGTTCATGCTTCAGACTTTTTTCTCCATTTGGCATGATAAGCTTCTATCCTTGTTATTTCTAGGTTTTGGTTTCGAGGTCCTTGTGATTTTGTTTGTTATTGACAAAAAAATGGAACGCTAGATGAATAATTTTTGCATTTTTCCTCTAGTTGTGTCTGGTTCATTTGTTAACAGATGTTAAGGTTTCTGGTGGTGACTGAGTTTTCAACTAATCTTCTAGGCTTCATCAACCCAATAGTTAAAACCCCTTTTGTATTTTGAGTTTGGGTCTCAGTGGCTTGAGCCGGTCGCGACCTATTTTTTAGGATGAACTACTTAAGGTTAGGGATCAGTCTATCTCTAGTCACCTGATTATTTCTTTCTTCTTTTTATGTAGATGTCTCCACCTCGTAGATGCTGTCGTCACCTAATAGTCAGTGAAGATACTGAGTCTGAAGAGAGCAGGGAGACGGTTCGTGTTATTAGGGTGCGACCTCTCGGAGTGGCGAGGTCACAAGTGAGTTTGTAGCTCACTTCAAACTAGAAGGGTCTGTAGATCGCTCCCCTTTCACACGTCACCCTTCCAGCGTCAAGTGCGACCTCTTGGGGAGATTGTTAAGGCATTCTTTTTTCCAAAAGGTTGCCGTGTTTTAGCACCATCCCGTAGTGATCACACTCACCTTCTTTAGAAATTTTTTACCATCAATGTCCAACACCTTAACATTGGTCTTAGGTTCCCAATCCCCCCTTATATTTTGAATGAGTTAAAACTCTCTCCTTTCCAGCAAACTCCCAATGCATACTTCACCCTGACTTCTCTAGCGCTAGTCCATTTGGAAAACGGCCTTCCACCCCTTTAGCTAAGGTCCTCTACCACCTTTATAGTATTAAGAGCATCGGACAATGGGAAGGGATTTATTACCTTTCAGCTCGTCCTTCTAAATATAAGAAGGTTTTACCCCATGGGGACACTAAGGGAAAGTCTAATGTAGGTCATTATAAGACCTGTTGGTTTTATGTTTCTTGCCCATCTTTGCATCTTCTTCAAAATTTTTCATTCATTCTAAATCTAGGTAAGTGAGCTGGGTGGACATAGGCTGATCTTGTCTTTTGTTTTGTCTCAAGTCTAAATTTTTGCTATCTTTGTAGATAGAGCAAGGAAAGAGAGGCCAGAGTTGAGTACAGAGGAGATTGAGGTGCTTGATCAGTTCACTATCTCTGACGATTTGTGGAATGACTTAAAATTTGATGAAGAGCATTTGCGGGCTTAGGGGCTCTCTCCTGCTCTTGGTACTGAGTTTCTCGATAACTCGCGAGACATCGGAGCTTACAGAGTAAGGGAGGTCGCTCCAGCTAATTTCAGTGAGCAAAGCAACATGGGAAGAGTTAATCTGATCAGACCTTCTCCCTTAGCTAGGTCAAGGGTTGTTGTCATTCCAGCATCTACTCAAGCCAGTCTTCCTTCTTCCTAGCAGCCACAAAGGGGACTTTTCTGGCACCAATTCTTATTTTATAGTTAGGATCGATAGAGGTCAAAAGGGTTCCACCAAGATCTCCTGATCGTGAGGAGTCCTTAGTTGAGCCTCCTCCTAAGAAATAAAGGACTAGCAAGGGGAAAGAGATCACTGTCAGCTTGGAAGAGGAGTCTAAGGATACACAGGGGAATGCATTTGAAGGCCTGGGTCCAAAGACGCTGGCATTCTATAATGTTCTTCATAATAATGTGGACCAAATTTTGGGGACCCACACGAAGTCATTGGAGAAAGAGGAGATATATGGTAGTGCTTTGCTGAGCATACTAGCTCGCCATTGTCTACTGGTCAGTATCATTCTTCCCTAATTTTCTTATTCTTTAGCAGGTGATCTAATCCTATTTGATCTTTTCAGGGGTCATTGGAGACAATGAAATTTAGTGACAAGGTCATAGCTTGGGAGGAGGAATGGGGAAAATTGCAGAACAACCTGGCTACCATAACTAGAGAGGCGACAGAGCTAAGAAAGAAGCTGGAGCATGTCGAGGCCCAGTTGTAGAGTATTGATGTTACAAGGAGAAAGGTTGAGGAAGCCTTGGCTCAAGAAATGGCCAGCTTACTTTCGGGACTTCACCAGACCAATGACAAGCTAAGGCAGAGGAGAGAGGAGATAGCAGTGTTGGCAAGGGGAGTTGTGGTCCTTGAGAATAAGACACAGGCTACTTGGGAGAGGGTAGCTCGCACTGAGGACAGGGCGAAATAGGCTGAGGAGGAAACTGCTCAGGTTAAACAAAAGACCTTCGCCATGATCGTGCAGGCCCAAGAGGCTACAATTTCTGACACCATTGATAGCTTTATGTACACCTTATGGCAGAAGCATCCAGATTTCGACTTCTTGTTCTTTGGCAAAAAGATTGAAGTGATCATTCAAGGCTTTATAAGGGATGTAAAGGCAAACTCAGTCCTAGGTGCTTGAACCATTGGTGGTTTCCCTATTCAGGACAATGACCAGGCCTCGAGTAGCTTGATAATGTAAGAAGCAGCCATAGTAGGACCTGAAGAGCAGATGACAGAGAATCTGCTTGTGCCTGTTGTTGACTCCTTAGTTCCTTAGGACACATCTAGTCCTCCATCCTCTTCTTAGATAGTGCCTCCATATTTTTGGCTCCATGCCCCGTGTTTCTAAACTTTTTCTTGATGAAATTGTAATTGAGATATCTCTGTTAATCTGTGCGAACTATTACTTCAATGCAAATTTCTTTTTATTTGCTACGATTTTTCCTTTGGATTTTTGTTTAATTGAATACTTGAATATTTTGCTAGCAAATTATGAATTGTGCTGAGATGTTAAATTAGTTGGCGGCTTTTTTATCTTTTTAAGATAATGTACTGAGCTATTGATTTATATGCTTGACGTGTGAGTTGAATAGTTCTAAGTGGGTTATGTTGCCAGCATAGACTGTAGTAGATAGACATGGGCTTTATAGTTCCCTGGGATAGCTGGTTGAGCTATCATCTTAGAATATAGTTTCTTCGTTGAGCATAAGTAGAGTTAACTTTAAGGGAATGCATTGGAGAACTCTTTAAGCATAGAATCAAAAATGGAATTTTTGAACCTTTTTATTCAAAATTTTAAAGAATGTTATAGATTTACAAGGCCAAGCTTGCCTTTATTGGTAATATAGCCAAAGATGCATAGCATTCCATGCTTGGGAGAGTTCAGCCCTATTTACATCAGTTAAGTGGTATGACCCATTGCCTAAATTCTTCTTTACTATGAATGGTCCTTCCTAGTTTGGACCCAAGGTCCCTTTGCTAGGTTTGTGAGTTCCAAGTAAGATGAGGCGTAACATGAGGTCACCTGCTTTGTAACTTCGAGCTTGGATCTTTCTATTGTAATACCTTGTAACCCGTTCTTGGTAAGTTGCAACCCTGAGGCAAGCCATGTCCCTTACTTCTTCGAGGAGCTCAAGATTTGCAATGAGCAGTTGATTATTTTCCTTTGAATTGAAAGTAGCTTTCTGGTGTGAGATTACTTCGAACTCTACTGGTATCATTGCTTCTGATTTGTAGACCAACAAGAAGGGGGTTTCTCCTATGGTGGAGCAAGTTATGGTTTTATAGGCTTGAGCACCTTAGGTAGCTCATCTACCCATGCTCCTTTTTCGGCCTTGAGTTTCATTTTCAAGATCTGCTTGATGATCTTATTCACAACTTCGACCTGCCTATTAGTCTGAGGGTGATCTACTACCGAGAAGCTCTTTTCAATTTCAAGGTCGCTATAGAAATTGATGAACTGCTCACTGGTGAATTGAGTCCCATTGTCCATTACAACTTATTAAGGCATTCCGAATCGACAAATGATATTGTTTCAAATGAACTTTTTGATCTTGGAAGAAGAGATCTCAGCTAAGTCCTTTGCTTCTACCCATTTAGTAAAATAGTCAATGGTTACTACCACATGCTTGTAGTTCCCTCGACCTATAGGGAAAGGCCCAATTAAATTTATACCCCATATCGTGAAAGACCAAGGCCTGACCATTTGTTGAAGGCAAGCAAGAGGAGCTCGAGGGATCTTGGCAAACCTTTGACATTTAGCGCACCGTTTAACTAGGTTGATTGTGTCATTTTTCATAGTTGGCCAGAAGAAACCTTGTTGAAGTGCCTTTTGAGCCAGGATAGCCCCCTAGCGTGGTTTCCACAATGCCTAGTGAAATTTCTTCCAGGATAGTGTCACAATTAGGGCCATCGATGCATCTAAGGAGTGGGGTCGAAAAACCCCTTCTGTAAAGCATATTATCTATAATATAGTATCGGGCAGCTCGAGCTCACATGCAGTGCACTTCTAGTTTGTTATCTGGCAGCTCGCTATCTCATAAATATTTCAAAATGAGGCTCATCCATAAGCCTTGGGCCACGACAAGTCGTCATTAGGACGTCCTTCTATTCGATACTCGGTGACATAAGAATTTCCACTGGGATCGCGCCTGAGAAATTTATGTCCTTGGTTGTGGTCAAGCAGGCTAGTACATCCACATGTGCATTCTAAGCTCAAGGGATCTAATTGATCTCATGCCTCTGGAAGTTATTGAGTAATTCTTGAACTTTCTGGAGGTAGATAGCCATCCTTGATCCCTTTGCTTGATACTCACCCTTGATGTGACACATAATGAGCTGAGAGTCACTAAATATCCTTAAATTTTCGGCTCGTACATCCTTCACTAGACGAAGTCCTACGAGTAGTGCTTCATATTCTACTTCATTATTGGTGGCCTGAAATTCAAATCGGAGTGTGCGAAGGATTTTATGGCCCTTTGGGCTTATTAATAGTATACCTGGCCCTGCTTTTTGCTCATAAGAGGACCCATCTACATAAAGCTCCTACTATGGGCTCTCCGGAGTTTTTACTTCCTTCCCTGCTGGTCTAGTAAACTCTGTTATAAAGTCTGCTAAGGCCTAACTCTTGATTGTTGACCTTGGTTTGTATTGGATGTCGAATTGGGCTAGCCCGATGGCCTATTTAAGCAAGCAACTTGAGGCGTTAGTCTTTTGTGGAGTTTTCCTCAATAGGTACTGAGTGAGCACCTCGATGATATGCACTTGGAAGTAATTTCCTAGAGGCTACCACGAGATAATAAGTGAGATTCTCCATGGGTGTGTAATTCTCCTTTGCATTCAACAACCTTTTGCTCACATAATAAATTGGGAGCTGGTCTCCATTCTTTTCTCGAACAAGAGCTACGCTTATGGCATGTTGGGACACTCCCAGGTAAAGAATAAGTTTTTCACCTTTTTGTGGCTTTCATAATAGTAAAGCTCAGCCCATATATTCTTTCAGGTGCCAAAATGCAGCCTTGTATTCCTCAGTCCATTCGAATTGCCTAACCTTCCTTAGAACATCGAAAAATGGTAAGCATTTATCTGTTACTTTAGAAACAAATCTGCTAAGTGTCGCAACCCAATCGGTTAAACTTTGCATGTCCTTGACCCCAATTGGGGACCTCATATCGATAAGTGCTTTGATTTTTTCTAGGTTTGCTTCAATTCCTTTACTATTAACCAGAAACCTAAGAAATTTTCCTGAGGCCACTCCAAACACGCACTTATGTGGATTTAAATTCATCTAATATTTTCTCAAAATCTTGAACATTTCATTTAGGTCTTTTACATGTTCCATGGCTTGCTTGGACTTCACGAGCATGTCATCCACGTCAACCTCCTTAGTCTTCTCGATTTGTTCTTGAAACATCATATTGACCAGTTGCTGATATGTCACTCTTACGTTCTTTAGCCCAAAAGGCATCACCTTATAGCAATAAAGTCCATGATCCATGATGAACAAGGTGTGCTCCTCATCTTGGGGCTCCGTGGGTATCTGGTTGTACCTTGAATAACTGTCCATGAAGTTAAGGAGCTGGTGTCCGGCTATTGTGTTAATGAGCTGGTCAATTCTAGGTAAGGGGAAGTTATTCTTTGGACAGGATTTGTTGAGGTCAGCATAGTTTATGCACGTTCTCCATTTCCCATTTTTTTTCTTTACCAGAATGGGATTAGCTACCCAGGTTGGGTAGTAGACCTCACGGATGAACTTGTTTGCCAAAAGTCTGTTTATCTTTTCTTTGAGAGCAATAGATTGTTCAGCAGTCAGTGGCCTCCTTTTCTTATGAACTGGTTTATGGAGGGGATCTATGTTAAGCTTATGCAACATAATTTTGGGATCAATCCCTACCATGTCCTCATGATTCCATGCAAAAATATCTAAGTTTGCCTTGAGGAAATTGACTAGCTAAACTTTCACATCGGGGAGTAAGGTCTTCCCTAGCTTGAGGCACCTCTCACTATCTACCTCACTGAGCTGGACTTCCTCAAGCTCTTCTATGGGCCTAGTTTCCCTATCTACATCTAGGTCGTAGGGGTCGAGGTCGTGATTGACTCCCATCATGCTTGGAGCATGAGGTTCCCTGCTAGAAACCACATTAACTCTTTTATCCTTTTCCCCGATCCTGACTGCATCCTCGTAGCATCGTCGGGCAATATATTGTTCACCATGTATGCACCTGACTCCATTGGGGGTTGGAAACTGAATCGTCAATGTTCTAGTTGACATGAGCATATCTAGGTCATTCATTGCTAGCCGTCCTAACACTATATTGTATGCTGAGGGGCAATCAACGATCAGGAAATTAGCTAAGATGATGGCTTGACAATCTTTGTCCCCTAAAGTGATAGGGAATCTGACTTATCCTACCAGAAAGATTACATCTCCTATGAAGCCAAAGAGGGCCTCAGGCAAAGGCTTCAAGTGGCTTTCACTCAATCCTATTTGTTCAAAGTATCTTTTGTACATAATATTGATCGAGTTGACAGTGTCTAACATTATCCTCCACACCTTGGTATTGCTAATCTTGGCCTGTATGACAAAGGTGTCATTGTAGGGTGACAAGATCCCCCATGCATCGTCATCGACAAAAGTGATGCACTCAGAGATGGTCCTAGCTCTCCTGGCGGGCTTTTTCAGTTCACAGCCCATAGACAGGACATAGCTTACACTTCGTACATAACACTCGTGTGACCCACACAAGGTGCCTGTAATATGCGACCTGTCGTGGATAGTATAGAACATTCTGACTATGTCCGTTTGCTCTTGTTTAACTGGCTAGGATGGCTGTGCTGATTGTTGGGAGTGTTGAGGTCGTTGCCCTACAGGTTGGACTACATAGTCTCTCAAACGACCTTTTCTGATTAGATCTTCAATCACACGCTTAAGCAACCTACATTCAAAGATCTTATGCCCAATGTCATTATGGTAGGCATAGAACCTGCCAGTGTCCTTGTACTTGTGTGGAGTCTACAGGGGTCTAGGGTGCCTGAAATCTTCCCTGTGTCTCTCGATTGTATATATCCTTTCAAGGGTGTTAGAAAGGATACTGTAATTATCATGGTGACCCTAGGACTCGAGTTGTTCCCTTCTAACCTTCTTTGCCAATTGGACTCTGGTGCTATTGTTTTGATCCATTTTGCCTTTTCTGCGGCTACTCCCTCTCTTATTCTGATTAAAGGTGGAGCCACCCGCCTTGCTCCTCTGTCCGAGCTTCTTTGAACTAAAGGTCTCCTCTTATCTAACCTCCTTTGCAACTTGCTCGTAAAACTCTACTAGATCTCTCACCAAGGACTTGTATATACTCTCATATAGCTTTCTGTCTTTATGGAATCCCGCTGAGATCGTTGTTAAGATGATATCATCAAAGGGGCTTTCTACATTGTTTACCTTATTGTGGAATCTTGTAATATAGTCCTTCGGTGACTCATCCTTCTATTGAAAAATGATAGCGAGGTGACAGGATGGTGCAAGCTGCCTTCTTAGAGCTCTGTACTGGTTAATAAATATTTTTTGGCATTCCTCCCAACTATTAATGCTACGAGCCGGAAGGTTCTTGAACCACACTCAGGGTACATCTCCGAGAGTAGCTGGAAAGATGCGGCATTTAACTAAAGAGTTACTTGTTTGGAGGTCCATATGGATATTGAAGGGATCCAGGTGGTCATAAGGGTCCCTTTTCCTTTCGTATGATAGGATGGTAGGGACCTTGAATCGGTGAGGGAAAGGTTCCATTTCAATTTCCTTGGAAAATGAAGTCCTCACCTCATAGTGATCTGACCGTTCTTGAGCTAAGAGGCGTTTTTCCAATCGCTACACCTTCTGCAATAATTCCTCCATAACTAAATCTTGCATTTCAGATCATTGACCCTTGGTACTATCATGACTTGCATTTGAGCCCTTGGTGTAATGTGAGCTCCTAAGTCATTGATTTCTATCATGCTCACGATCTCGACGATCCTGTGATTCAGACCGTGAGCTGGAGGAGTGGGTTGAGTCCGCTCGTCGAGGTCATTCCCCAGCTTGATTTTCTCCTTGAACTAGCACCTCTTTCTGTGGCCCCTGGTCTACTCTCCCGATTGGTGTAGCTTTAACTTGTTTTTGGGCCCCGTGAGTATGCACCTGGGTTAATGCTATAATTACGTCAACAAGTCTCCTGATGGTATTCTCGAGTGCCTCTTGGCTCCGATACAATGCTTACACATAATCAGTTTCTGAGGGGATGGCAGAAGTGCTTGCTGGGAATGGGTTTCCATCTCCTAACATGTTTTGTTATTGCTCTTCATGGCTATCTAGTTGGTTAGCAGCAACATTAGAACTCCCAATTGTTCTTCCTCTTGCCATCACGTTTGATTGGTGTTTCAATAGGAAAGCAATCTGGTCCTACCGGGTGTGCCAAAATATTGACAGTTGATTTTGGTAATCGGTCAACCGAGAGTTTAGGAACCCAAACTACTTGTGAAGATTGTGAAAGTAAGAAGAAAACGTAAAGAGCAAGAAGAAGAGGTATGAAGTGAACACACATGCAGTTTTTCACGTGGTTTGGCTAAAGCCAGCTTAGCTCCTACGTCCACGATTACTGCATTTGCTATTGGTAATTGTTTCACAATTCAATTTGGCGGAGTTACAATGCTCTCAGTTCTCTTGGTAGTTCTATAGAGTTTCTACCTATCATTTTCTTTCTCCTTATTACAATGGTCTCCCCTCCTATTTATAGGAGCAGGGAAGGTTACAAGTTGTAATTTGATATTATAAAACTATAATTATAGCCGCATCAGGCAATAAATGCTAGGTGTCAGGTAATAAATATGGGGTAAATCATTGTTGGTCTTTGGAGGCTGATTTACTAGTTGAAGTGTGTTTTAGACTATCAAGCAGACATTAGTTATGTCCAATTATTTTGGGGGGGAGCTTGCTACGACCTTAAACTAGTAGAGGCTTCAAGCTCACACTGGGTGACTTGCCGATTGGCTTTTGTAACCTGACTTCAGATTGGGCCGTTCCTCTTGTCTTGGTCTGGCTCGTTGGGCCCTTGTCGACCCATTTTAGTTAACTTGAAGTATGCCCATAACAAAATCAAATGATTAAAATGTTGATTCGACCTAGGATAGGGTTATGTTAATAATATTTAAATACCCTATTAGTATAATATTATTGATGCAACAAGTTGGTGATAACATATGTGTAGGATTAAATATTATATTCTTAGAATCTTAAACTCTCTATCAGAGTTAGGTTTTAGGGATATAGTATTTAATTCTTATACTATGTTGTGACATATTAATACCTTTTCGATATTAGGCTTTATAATATGATACTGGCTTTAATTGCATAGTTTGTCTTTGTGAAGAGAATATAAGCATGATTGAAGCATCTACATACATTATAAAGTTTATGTATTTTCCTTAGCTTTTTTACTTATGCAATTAACATCTATAAAGACACTAAATGGGACAAAATATGAGGACTGGACTGAATCTTTAAAGATGTATCTAATAGTTATGAATCTAGATTTGGCACTTAGAGAGGAGGAACCTATCACTAATGCAAACTCAAGTGTTGAACAAAGAGTGAAGCATGAAAAATGGACACATTCGAACTGAGTGTGTTTGACAGTTACGAAGTATACAATGGATAAAGCTATCAAGTAGAGTATCCTTGAAATTGGAAATGCCAAAGTGTTTCTTGATTTTGTTGCTAAAAAGTTCATGGTATTTGACAAAGCGAAGAAAGGTCATTACCTATTGTTGCTTAAGAAGACCACATATGATGGTATTAGTGGAGTGTGGGAGCACATTTTAAACTTGGATCATTATTTCAACCAATTGAAAGACATAAATGTTGACCTGGGTGAGAGTTTCCTTATTTGGCAAGCATTAGAGTCATTGCCTGCTCAATTTGATATTCTAAAGACTTCATATCATAGCCGGAAGGGTGAGTGGATGATTAAAAAGCGGATTTCCATTGTCAAATATATAGAGGAAGACATAAAAAAGAGGAAGGCTCAAGCTGTCAACATGGTTCATCTTTAGGACATGAGGTGAGAAATGATCACAAGGATAGACATGATAAGTTGATCTATGACAAAAGGAAAGGTCAAGGCAAAGATAAATATAACAAGCCAAAGAAAGCACAGTTCAAAAGAAATTATAGGTTCTATAAGAAGTATGAGCACAAGAAAGTGGATTGCTTTAAGGATAAGAAGTGGGTTGAACGAAAGAAGAAAGGTATCCTTTTAGCTCTAGTATGCTTTGAATCAAATATAATTGATGTTTCTTCAAATACCTAGTGGTTGGATACCAGTACAACTATTCACATAACAAATTCTTTACAAGCGCTGAGAAATTTGAGGAAGCCAAGTGATGGAGAGCTGATTGTTCGATTGGGAAATAGAGACAGCACGTAAGTAGAACACATAGGAGGCATTTCTTTACATTTGTCTATTGGATATGTATTATAACTTAAGAATATTGTTTATGTTCCCTTAATGAGGAGAAATTTAATTTTAGTTGTTGCATTAGACCTTGTTGGATATTCTTGTCATTTTGGCAATGGTAAATTTGAACTACTTTATGATTCATATATAATTGGTTTTGATACTTTATCTGATGGTTTGCATCAAATTAGTTTGGATCTCAGTTTTTTGAATTCTATTAATTCAAATATCGGAAAGAAAGGAAACACAGTTGATGAAAATTCCTCGAATGTTATGACACAAATGTTTGGGACATATTTCTAGAGAAAGAATGCAGAGGTTGATAAAAGAAGGGGTCATACACAATCTGGATTTCTCAAGTTTTGACATGTGTGTAAATTGTATTAAGGGAAAACTTCTTGCTAGAGCTCGAAAGGGACAAAGAGACAGAAAACAAGATGCCCTAAAGTTGATCTACACTAACATAAGTGGACCTATTTTGCCATCGACCATAGGTGGTTGCAAGTATTTCATCACATTTATAGATGACTACTCCAAGTTTGGATGGATGGAGTTGCTCACCAAAAAATAAAAATCACTAACTACTTTTAAGTCTTTCAAGGTTGCAATTGAGCTCAAACTAGGAAAGAAAATTAAGTGTGTTAACTTTGACAGAGATAATAAGTACTATGGCAGATATGATGAGACTGGGAGAAATCTTGGATCTTTTGCCAGGTATTTGCAAGAATATGGCATTGGAGCTAGTTGCACCATGCCAGGAACACCAGAGCAAATGATATAGCAAAAAGAAGAAATCAGATCCTTATGGACATGATGAGGTGCATATTGGTTGATTCCTCGTTGCTTGAATTCTTATGGGATGATGCTTTGAAGACTACTACTTACGTTTTGAATCAAGTTCTGAGCAAGTCAATACCCAAAACTCCTTATGAGATATTGTATGGTAAGAGGCCTAGTTTGAGGCACTTTCACATTTGGGGCTGTAAAACAGAGGTGAAGCCTTATATTCCTTTCATAAAGAAACTTGATTCCAAGACCATTTCTGGATTTTTCATTGGTTATTGCAGTGGCTTGAGAGATAGTAGGTTTTATTATTCAACTTATTCTACTAAGGTGATTGAATCAAACAGAGCCATTTATTTTAAAGATGAGCTGGATAGTGGGAGTCAAACGTTGTGTGTCTTAACGTTGAGAGAAGAGAATGTTGTAATTCCACTAATACCATAATTTGGTGAATCATCTTCTGCCATTCCACAAGTTGATCCAACATAACCAGTAGCAAAAGATGTTGAACTAGTGGAATTGATTGATGATATTCCTTAAAGGAGGTCTAACAGAATTTGCAGGCCAACAATTTCTAATGATTACTTGATTTATCTGCAAGAACGTGAGTTCGATGTTGATAAAGACTCCAATCCCACTACATTTTCATAGGTTGTATCTGGTCTCAATTCTTCATATTGGATCACCTCAATAAAGGATGAATTAGCCTCGATGTACAAAAATTAAGTATGGGATCTAGTTGAATAATCTGCAGATTGTAAACTAGTTAGATGCAAATGGGTTTTCAAGACCAAGCGAGATGCTCAGGGTCAAATGTAGATGTATAAGTCCAGACTTGTTGTAAGGGATACGCTCAAAAAGAAGGTATTGATTATAAAGAGACTTTTTTGCCAGTTTCAAGTCAGGACTCATTCTGAGTTATTATAGCTTTAGTAGCATTTTGATTTAGAGTTGTATCAAATGGATGTCAAGATAGCCCTCTTGAATGGCAATTTATCAAAGAAAGCATATATGAGAAAACCAGATGGTTTCCAAGAGAAGGGCAAGGAATATCTTGTTTGCAAATTGAAAAAGTCCATATATGGCTTGAAATAGGTGTCTAGATAGTGGAATCTCAAATTTGATGAGATCATTACTTTTCTTGGATTCAAGGAGAATGTTACAGATTAATGTATATACATGATAAGTTGTGCAGGCAGTTTTGTGATCCTGGTTCTATATGTTAATGACATTCTTCTTACAAATAATAATATGATCATATTGAATCAGACAAAGCAAATTGTCACGACCCAATCCCGAGGTCCGTGACCGGCGTAGAAGGTCACCATCAGGAATTTTTTTCCTTCAGGAAACCCCCTACAAGCC
>JANHAO010015655.1:0-14736 GCA_026873985.1 Saraca asoca | reverse complement strand
GAAAAAGTTAAACAAAAACCACAAATTAATAACTATTTAAGAGGTGATGTCCATCATTTTTATAGGTACATTTTTCACTTATCAGAGTCTCTTGATAAACCACTGTCATTTCTGGCATTTTGGCTTTCCAATGGGGTGTGTATGGTCTGCTACATAAAGAACTTAGAAGATTTAGCTTCTCTGATAATGTGGAGGGATCTCATATGGATCTCAGACTATGTCCTCTCGGCTTTGCCATAAGGCAATCATTCCACCAGCCAAGCTCTTGATGCTTCCTGATTTGCTTCCTTCATGAATCAGAATAGAAGCTAGAGGTTGAAAAAATAAGGAGCTACAATGCTACCGCCGGGGATGCATTGGAAGGAAAATTTGAGGATCTTGGTGGCGTACAAGCTCTAATAAGCTAGAATGTCACCTTTCGTGGCCAATCCTTCTTACTAATTAGCCTATATCTAGGACTTTTTAATGTAATTCTGCCTCGTTGAGGTCTTTTAATAAATAAAGTTTCCTTTTGTAATTTCTGTGTGTTGATCTTGTATATTGCATTGTTTGAACACTTTGTAATCTGTACATAATCAAAAAATAGTGTGAGAGCTACGAATACTTATTTACAAGTAAGCTGTAAATTAGAGCGATCTCTTGCTTGGGCTGGCCATATGGCCAAATAGACAGATGGGTTCACACGAGAGCTGTAAACAGTTAGTTACATGCAAGCTGTGAAATAGAATAATTTTGTTGCCTTAGGCAAATAATCGATTCATCAATTCTTTACGCTTCAGTGAGCACAAAGCTATGTTAGCGTTAAGTGTTTAAAAGTGCCTTCGCACCTCAATGAGCATGCAGTTACACTGGCTAAGTGAGTTTATTTTGAGCATCTCCACGCCTTAACAAGCCCGTAGCTCAACTAGTTAAGCGAGTTTATTTTGAGCGTCTCCATGCCTTAGCAAGCCCATAGCTCAACTGGTTAAGTGTCCATTAATTCTTCTTCAAAACAAGCTTTGGGAGGCCTTGACTGGAGTAGAGGCCACGGTTGGAGTGAAGTTGTCCAAAAGTCTTGAGGAAGTTGACTGCATGTGAGCTGTGGATATTACAGGTACTTGGAAGCAAAAAGGCCAAAACAGAGAGATAGAGATGATAACCTCAGGCTAATCAGCACTCAACTTTCAACAAAGCAAAGGAAGGGCATTTACATTCATTCCGAAGTTTACAATACATCATCAATGTATGACTCAGACCAAGCCCCCTGGCTCTTGACGGCATTACGTTGAGAAGGCTGGGGTTGATGCTCCATGAGTTGAACTACATACTCCCTTAGGCACCCTTTTCTGATCAGGTCTTCAATTGCTTCTCTGAGGGCCTAACAATTTAAAGTGCTGTGACCAGCTTCATTGTGGTAGGTGCAGAACTCTTCATGGTTTCTCTATCTATAAGGGATCTTAAAGGGCGTGGACACCTGAAAGTCTTCCCTATACCTCTCCATCATAAAAATCCTATCTTGGGAATCCGATAGGATGCTATACTATTCGTAACGGTCTGAGTGCTGAGGTCATTCACCCTTGGGCCTTCTAGACTTCTTTGCAGTCCATTCAAGGGAATAATCACCCTAGTCCATGTTGCCCCTCTTTTTACCATGGGAGGAGCCGATCTTTTGATCCTTCTTGTCAGAACTTTTTAAACCGAAGGTCTCTTCCCATTTAATCTGTTTAACGGCTCGCTCATAAAACTCAGTGAGATCCTTCATCGGAGACTTGTACAGGCTCTTGTACAGCTTTCCATCCTTATGGAGTCCTGCAAAGATCATCACCAACATGGTTTCTTCAAATGGATTCTCCACTGAATTGGCCTTGAGCCTGAACCTAGCGATATTGTCCTTTAGCTACTCGTGCTTGCACTGAAAGACCATGGCAAGATGACAAGGGGGCACGAGTTGTCTTTTCAGCACTCAATACTGGTTAATGAATTTCTATTGGCAGTCTTCCTAACTGCCAATTAAGCAAGCTGGGAGGCTTCTAAACTAAGCTCGAGGTACATCTCCCAATGTGGCCGGAAACACTTGACACTTGATCAAGGGATCAGTTGTTTATAAGTCCATCTAAACATTGAATGCATCTAGATGATCATAAGGATCAGAATCCCCATTGTATAATGGAACCTTGAGCTTGAGGGGGAGAGTTTGAGTTTTGATCTCCTCTGAGAGTGGTGACCATTCCTCATAGCAAGCTTGATCAGTCGGAGTTTGAAGGCATTCCTCCAGCTAAGCTACTTTCTAAAATAGCTCTCCAACTAGTGGGTCTCGTACCCCAGAGTAATAGCTAGACGATCATTGGATCCTTTAGTCTTTGTTGTTGCAAGGGTTACAACCTGGGGTTTGTTCTTGTGAGTAACATGCTAGAGAATTTGCCTTAGTTAGGATCACCTAAACATTGAGCTTGCTGCTGTTAGAGAACATCCACAAGTTTTGAGGCTTCGGCCCCATCTCTGCACACCTTGCGCTAATGATGTAACTGTTCTAGCTAGCTCTACCATTATAAGTTCAAGTTTCTCTTGGCACTGAAGCCAGGTCTACACTCCATCGATGCCGTTAACGATAGGAACTAGTTGTACTGACCTGGTTGGAGGGATACCAGTGGTTGCTCTAATGACAGGAGTGGTGGATAAGTCTGTCATTGAGACGTGACCTTCTGGAAGACTGGGCTGCACATTTGAGGCTCAGGTGGCTCTTCCCTTGGCCATTGTAGCAAAAGGTGAACCAAAATAAGTGAGATCCCCACAAACGATGCCAAAATGTTACGTCAGATTTTAGTATTGAGCCAAACTCTGGCCAACCAGGGGGATTCTTTTAGGATCTCTAACCTTCAACTGGTTCAAACATAATAAATCAGCAAATTACACAGAGAAGAAGGGAAGAGCGGTAGAGAGACACAAGATTTTTAACGTGGTTCAGCCAAATCTGGGTATAACCAGACCCTACGTCCATAGTAGTGTATTGTTATGGAAGTATTTCTACAAAGATCTCAGCATACAATGTTTCTTCTTCTCATAGTTTTGGCATATTCTAGCTCTCTCTCTATTTTGGCAGAGTTTCTACCTATCTCAAAGATGATCTCTCTCTTTGGAGAGGGCTCCTTCCTCATATTTATAGAGGAGAGGAGGTTACAATGATAATTTCATATGCAATAAATCTATTACATCACCATTTATTATACAAGACAGGATAGATAGACAAAATCCTGTTATTCGGCTATTGTAGATTGTCTTCAGCAAGTGGGCCCGGCATATTTGCTGGGCAATGCATGGATGGATCTTCTGCCTAGCGAGCTCCCAGGTCACTAGTAATACTTCTTTAACCAGGTCATTTAGTCTAGGAACATGCTCGTCCTCGAGATGAGGAAGTCAAGGTGGAGCTCGCTTTGTCATGCACGAGCTCGAGCTGGAAAAGGTCGCTGATGCAAACTAAAGGCATAGTGATCTAAGCATTCTTCAAGCTGGTCCTTTGCTGCTCTTGGGCCATTTGTGAGTCCAACTGGGTGAACCAAATTTCACATATAATAGCCACATTGCTGCTGAATGTCCATTGGGAAATCCTTCTCTTCAAGGTAGTGACTAAGTAAACTTTGTCAACAATTTTTCCTACTAGAATAAGCTTTTTTCCAACACATACAACCCAGGCTAGAGGAACCATCCCAACTTCTCCTACTGGAAAAATCCAAACCCTACTCCTCAAAACAATTTCAGGCAATCCCCTGGCTTCCAACCCCAAAGACCTCCTAATCCTCCACTCCCACCAAAATCCAACCTAGAGTAATTGATGGAGAATTTTGTGATGAACCAAACCAAGTAGAATAAGGAATTCAGGATTCAAAACTAAACCATGAATGAGGCTATTAAGGAGCTAGCTTCCAAGGTTGATTCACTAGCCACACATAACAAGAAGTTGGAGACTCAAATTGCCCAACAAGCCAGTTCTTCAACCCGAAGCCTAGGAAAACTTCCAGGTCAACCAGAGAATCCCAGGGAACATTGCAAAGCTATTATTTTAAGAAGTGGGAAGCAATTAGAAGGGCCTAACATAAGTGAAGAGGAAGTTATTAATGATGAGCCTGGAGCAAAGGTTAAGAAGCCTAAGGAGGTTAAAGCTAAGGAAGAGGTAAAAAAGGAGAATAAAAAAAGAAGAACCCAAGTATATACCTCCTGAGCCGTACAAGCCATTAATCCCCTTCCCTCAAAGATTATCCAAAGCAAGACTAGAAAAGTAATACAGGAAGTTTCTGGACATCTTCAAGAAGCTACATATCAATATCTCTTTCTTAGAAGCTATTTTGCAAATGCCCTTTTATGCTAAGTTTTTAAAGGAGATTCTATCTAACAAGAGGAAATTTGATGAATATGCCACAGTTTCCTTAATTGAAGAATGCAGTGTGATCATCCAGAACAAGTTACCCCCCCAAACTCAAGGATCCTAGTAGCTTTTCTATTCCTTGCTCCATTGGTGATATGCATATTGATCATGCCTTGTGTGATTTAGGAGCAAGTGTAACCCTCATGCCTATTTCCATCTGCAAGAAGCTCCAAATAGGTGAATTAAAACCAACCACTCTCTCTTTACAATTGGCAGACCAATCTGTCAAATATCTGGTTGGTATATTAGAGGATGTACCTCTAAAAATTAGTAAACTTTTTATCCCTATTGACTTTGTGATCTTAGAGATGGAAGAAGATGCTTAGATCCTCATCATTCTCAGAAGGCCTTTCCTTGCCACTGCTAGTGCCATTATTGATGTTAAGAATGGAAAGCTTTCCTTGAATGTAGGGGATGAGAAGATTGAATTTAATCTAGCTTTTATGATGAAATACCCTTCTCTTGAGGACTCATGCTATAAAATTGATTTAATTGAGCAAACTATGAGAGAAGATATAAAAAGCCATTATTCTACTAATCCTCTTGAGCTTTGTCTTGTGAAAAGCTCTTCTACTTGTGATGAGAATGTTGAAGCTATTATGTATGGTAAGTTGCTCGATGAGAGCCCTATTTTTCCTGCCAAAACAAGAGCTGAGAAATTGGAAGCAGATCCAAAGCACACCACCATAGAGGAAGACAAAGCTCTAAAGGTAGAACTAAAACCTCTCCTTCGCAACTTAAGGTATGAATTTCTTAATGCCAATTCTACTCATCCTATGATCATAAATGTAACTCTAAGTGATGATGAAATTGATAAGTTACTCAAAGTTCTTAGAAAGCACAAGAATGTCATTGGATATAATATTGATGATATAAAGGGGATTAATCCTTCTATTTGCATGCATCGTATTTTGCTTGATAATGATCATAAACCCTCTGCAAAGCACCAAAGACATTTGAACCCAAATATGAAAGAGGTAATTAAAAAGGAGGTGCTAAAATTACTTGATTCAGGTATCATCTACCTTATCTCCAATAGTGAATGGGTGAACCCGATTCAAGTAGTTCCAAAAAAAGGGGTATGACCATCATCAAGAATGATAATAATGAATTAATTCCCACTAGAATGGTCACAGGTTGGTGCATGTGTATTGATTATAGAAAACTGAATAAGGCCACCAGAAAAGACTATTTTCCTCTCCCATTCATTGATTAAATATTAGAAAGGTTGGGTAAGCATTCTTACTTTTGTTATTTTGATGGATATTCTGGTTTCTTTCAAATTCCTATTCATCCAAGTGACCAAGAAAAGACCACGTTTACTTGCCCTTATGTTACCTTTGCCTATAGGAGATTGCCATTTGGTCTTTGTAATGCACCAGCCACCTTTTAAAGGTGCATGATGGCCATATTTTTTGATTTTATTAAACACAGCATGGAAGTTTTTATGGATGATTTTTCTATTTATGGCACTACATTGGATCATTGCTTGAGCAATTTGACCCAGGTTTTACAGAGATGTGAGGAGGTGAATCTTATCTTGAACTGGGAAAAGTGCCACTTTATGGTAAGAGAGGGCATTGTGCTTGGGCACTTAGTATCTAAAAGAGGAATTGAAGTGGATAAAGCCAAGATTAAGGCTATCCAAAGCATGCCCCTGCCCTCAAATGTCAAGGAAGTGAGAAGCTTTCTAGGCCATGTGGGTTTCTACCAATGTTTCATCAAAGATTTCTCTAAAATTTCAAAACTGCTAACTAATTTGCTTATTAAGGATAACCCTTTTGTCTTTGATGATGTCTATCTTGATGCTTTTTCTAGGTTGAAAGATGCCCTAATATCTACACCAATCATTCAACCCTATAACTGGAGCCTTCCTTTTGAAATCATGTGCAATGCTAGTAACTATGCTATTAGGGCAGTTCTTGGAAAAAGAAAGGATAGGAAGCCATATGCCATTTATTAATAAATGGCATAATAAATGGCATATGGCTTCCTATCCCTTCTTTGTCCAAGAACCACACCAATAGCATAGTTACTACCATCGCACATGATTTCAAAAGGAAGGCTCCAGTCAGAGCTCTAGATGAAGCTCAAGTCAACTACTCCACCATAGAAAAGGAGCTGTTAGCAATGGTCTTTGCAATTGATAAATTCTGGCAATATTTGTTGGGGTCCAAGATTGTTATGTATACAGACCATGCTACTATCAAGTACCTCTTGAGCAAAAAGGAGGCCAAGCTAAGATTAATTCGATAGATCCTTTTCCTATAAGAGTTTGATTTAGAGATCCAGACAATAAGGGAGTTGAGAATGTAGTCACCAATCATCTTTCAAGGTTGAGGCAAGAATCAGCTGAAGAAGCAAAAGATGAACCACCCATTGATGACTCTTTCCCCGATGATCAGCTCCTTGCCATCACCAACATTGAAGCTCCTTAGTATGCTGATTTTGTCAACTACCTTGCATGTGGAATCCTACCTCATGGACTGAGCTATCAGCAAAAGAAAAAGTTCTTCTCAGATATCAAATCCTATATTTGGGATGAACTTTGCTTATATAAGTGGTGTGGGATGGTATCTTTTGAAGATGTATCCCTGAAGAAGAAGTAACCAGTGTCATCTCCCATTGCCATGATTCACCTTGTGGCAACCACGCTAGTACTTTAAAAATAGCTGCTAAGATCCTTCAAGCCAGATTCTATTGGCCTTCACTCTTCAAGATGTCCATAAATATGTGAAAGGTTGTGATCGATGCCAAAGAACTGGTAATATTTCAAGAAGGAATGAAATGCCCTTAAGTAACATTCTGGATGTGGAAATATTTGATGTTTGGGGAGTAGACTTCATGGGACCTTTTCCACCATCTTGTGGCAACAAGTATATTCTAGTGGTAGTGGATTATGTGTCAAAATGGGTGGAAGCCATAGCATCTGCTACCAATAATGCCAGAGTAGTAACCAATTTCTTTAAGAGGGTAATCTTTCCAAGGTTTGGAATCCCTAGAGCTATCATCAGTGATGGTGGCTTACATTTTACTAAGTATCAATAAGAATCCCTTTTGAAGAAAAATGGAGTGACTCACAAGATGGCACTGGCATATCATCCCCAGATTAGTGGCCAAGTTGAAGTTTCCAACAGAGAAATCAAGAGCATTCTGGAGAAGATGGTCTCTAGAGCAAGGAATGATTAGTCTTTGAAACTTGATAACACATTGTGGGCCTACTAAATTGCTCATAAAACTCCCATAGGCACTACCCCATTCTGGTTGATATATGGGAAGCCTTGTCATCTACTAGTTAAGCTGGAACATAAGGCATATTAGGCAATCAAGACTCTTAACTTTGATCTAAAGACTATTAGAGGAAAGAGACTACTCCAATTGAATGAACTTGATGAGTTGAGATTGGATGCCTATGAAAATGCAAGATTATACAAGGAAAGAACAAAGAGTTGGCATGATAAGTATATTTTGAGATGAGACTTCCAAGAATGAGACTGGGTTCTACTTTTCAATTCTCGATTAAAACTTTTCCCAAGCAAACTCTGCTCTCATTGGTCTGGCCCTTTTCAAGTTTGTCAAGTCCTCCCATATAGAGCCGTTGAAATCTGGAGCACAGCAATCGGACCTTTTAAAGTTAATGGCTAGCATTTCAAGCATTACTTGGCAAGAGAACCAATTGAAGAGAGAGCTACTTACACTCTCTCTAAGCTCCCTTCAACCAAATAATATTGTCAAAGGAGTCAAGCTCATGACTTAAAATGAGCACTTCTTAGGAGGTAACCCATGTTTAGTTTTGTAGTGTTTATTTTTGCTTATTTGTTTTCCCTTTCTTTTTAGTTTTTAGTTCATCTTTGCTTTACATTTTTAGCTCTTAGTATGGTGAATTTGGCAAATTATTAGAGGATTGAATCATAAGTCCATCTCTATGTACCAAGCATCATTTAAGGGAAGATCTGATGCAAAAATCACCTCAAAAATTTTAAGCAAGAACAAGAATGGTAGCCTTAAACATGGCCAGGGTGTGTCCCAAGACACAGTGTGTTCCAAGCAACACCATGAAGCAGAAAATCCAAGCCCAGAACATGGCTTGGCCATGTCCTAGAACACAATCATGTTCAAGGCACCATCCAAAACCAAGAATTGGCAGCCCCAAGCAAGGCTTACCCATGTCCTGGAACACACTTGTATTCCATGCATGATTCAAAAAAAAAAAAGTTGAAGACCATAAGTTGGTAAGCTTCTCCCCCTTCCTCTATGATCTTATATCTATTAGCTACATTAAGGATAATATAGGATTTAAGCATGGGGGTACTTGCTTTCTGGCTCTTGGTTTATTTTGAGTTTTGTAGTTGCTTTTCATTTTGAGTTGTATCTTGTTTTTGTTAATCACAAGGTTAATAACCTTCTAATGATCTGATGTGGTAATAATTAGTTTTAAGCTCATGAAAACTTGATTTGAGATAGACCTTGAATGAGTATTTTTGATTTAGTCTTTCTTTCCAAGAATTGAACCTTAAGCTTTTTTAAAAACACCTTATCTGTTACACTGTAATTTGCAAGCACTTTATGAATCTTGGCATTATGAAAGTGTGAAGTTAGGGAGAGGTGAAGAATGAGGGTGTTCAACAAAAAAACAAAACAATCAATCAAAAATTAAAAAAACAAAAAAAAAATCCAAAAAGGTCTTCATTCTGAGTACCTAATTTTCAAGTTCCAAAAAGGCCTTTGGTATGAGTACTTAGATGCATGCACCTTTGTAAGATGAAGCATAAAATGCATTCACTGAAAAAAAGTTCAAAAAAAAAATGAAAAAAAGGGAAAAAAGAAAAGAGAAAAAAATGAATAAAGAAGGGCCAGGAAATCTAGGGAGATCTGAAGGATGAGGATCTTACTTGAATGCCTGGATGGTCATTTTGGTGCATGAAAGTTATAGTAACAATAGGGTGAGGTTTATAATACCAAAATTAAGGTTTGACATTAGGTGAGTAAAAACTAACCCTTGGATGCTTGTTTATGTTTCTGATGATGTCTTACTGATTGGGAATAAAATTAGTTGTGCCACATCTACTTATTTGAATTGAGAGTGTAAATTCTCTCTTTTCCCAGTGTGTTCATGTATTGTGCTTTGCTTGAGGAAAAGCAAATGTTCAAGCATGGGGGATTTGATAAGTGGGCAAATTGCACAATATTATGTTGGTTTTAACCTCTTGAATTATTGTTAACCTATGATTTGTTTGTTCTTTTTACTTTCATTTTGCATTTTGTTCTTTGGTACTACTTTATTTTATGTCTTTCTTTGTAGGTTTGCAAGAAAGCTTGGAAAGGGAGAATGAAAAAGAAAGTCCAGAGCATATTTGGATCAAGGAGAAGCTAGGAGAGGAGCCCTTGCAAGGAATACAAGTCAATCATTTGAGGTAAAGAAAATTGCTCCAAACAGCCTAATTATGGTCCTTTACTGCTATTGACTGATTTCCTATTATAATTACCTGGTATTAATTGATTCAATTATTATGCCTACTAAGTTTTTGATAAAATATTTGGCCAGCATTTTGTCTAATTTTAGGTAGATAGTTGAAGTACTGAAAGGAGAAGATTATCATCGAAACCCTAACAATTGAATGAGGAAATTTTAATCACGAAAGTATATTAAGTTTCTTTAGGATTGAATTAGTTAGCATTGATCTTAAAGGGCTTATATTAATCTAAACCATGAATTTAGGTTCAATTAGGTTGATTTAAGTACTATTATTAGACCTTAAAAGAGGCTAGTAATTAACTTAGGTTAAACCATCCTCAATTATCCAAGTAATTACAATAGGAAGAATTTACTCCATTCATTGAAGATCATAAGTGTGGTGAACCCTAATCCTAGGCTTTTATAATTGAATTTCATTTATTAATCAAGTGCTGCTCTTTCATTAGTCTTCTTTAATATTTTTAATATTCTTTATTGATTTAGACAACTTAAATTGCAAACTCTAGTAGTTGATAGCGAGATCCTTGTGGGATTTGACCAGTACTTACCGGTGTCTACTACAACTACATAGTGTACTTGTAGAAAACATGCATCATCCACCTCTAACCAAGCCTACCAATAGTTTCACTGGTAAAAGGGCTTCTCTTCGAAGGTAACTTGTTATGTGTTCCATCGTGCTCCTCAAGAAATGCAATTATTTGACAATTACATGAAGAAGGATTAGGCAGACATTTTGGAAAAGACAGGATTGTAGCTCTTGTCAAAGAATATTTCTATTTGCCAAGGCTTGACAAAGATGTTACCCATCATATCCAAAGATGTCAAACCTACCACTTGGCTAAGACCACAAATCAAAACACTGGATTATATCTACCATCACCTGTTGCCACCTCACCTTGGGAACATGATATTATGTACTTTGTCCTTGGTTTACCTTTGACTTAACGATAAAAGGATTCTATCGTAGTCATTGTTGATAGATTTTCAAAGATGGCTCACTTCATACCCAACCAAAAAATTAATAATGCTACACATATTGCTGAGTTGTACTTTTGAGAAATTATGAGGCTTTATGGAATTCCAAAGACTATCACTTCTGATAGGTATGTTAAATTTAGGAGTCATTTTTAGATGACTTTATGGAAGAAGATGGGCACTCACCTCTAGTTTAGTTCTAAAAGTCATGCCTAAACTAATGGTTAACTAAAGCTATAAATAAAATCTTGGGAAATTTACTATAAAGCTTTGTTGGAAAGAATCTTTGGCAATGGGATCTTGTACTTGCCCAAACAAAGTTTGCTTATAACAACTCCTCAAACTAGACTACTAGAAAATGTTCATTCGAAGTTATTTATGGAACTTGCCCTTTTAGTCCATTAAACCACCTGTCAATAATCTCATCCAAACATTATAGTGTTGATGCTAATGAATGAGCTAAAGAGATCAAGAAGTTGCATGAATAAGTTCAACAAAAAGTGCCAACTTGAAAGATATAAAAGTTGATGTGACAACCATCAAAGAAGTTCACATTCAAAGAAGGAGTTTGGGTTTCAATTCATCTTCAAAAAGAAAGATTTTTTAACCAACTAACAGCCAAACTTTCTCCTAGAGTAGATGGACCATTTCAATTTGAGGAGAAAATCAATGATAATGCTTGCAAGATCAAGTTCTAGGTGATTATAGAGTTTCTACTACTTTCAATGTGGCTAATTTATCACTTACTATAGTATTTAGCCACAACTTAAGGATAAGTTGTCTCTAACAAGGGGAGAATGAAATAGAGCCAAGCCACAAGCCAACTTGCTTTGTTTTTGCCTCACCCACTTGCCCCTGCTACACTACCTTCACCAAGCCATGAAGCCATTAACTGCTACTAGCCACCTTTGCTACCCAATATTTTTTGCACCATAGCCCACTATCAACAAGCCAATTTGCCTCTATTTTATAGTATTTTAATTCTACATTTTTAGTATAAGTGGGACCTTAGTTCTTATTGTAATTCATTTAGTTTCTAGTTCAATATACTTTGAAGTTTTAAGAGTAAAATTCTTATCCTTTACTTCTATATCTTAGGAGTAGCCACCTTAGCTGGCGAACAGGTTTGAATTACACCATAGTGAGGTTATCAACCTTGCCAAAATTGGTGCAATTCTTCTATCAAATCCACTCCTAAGTTATAGTGGAGAATTCTTAGAAATCTAACTTTGCATAATCATATGAGCATGATTACATTAGTATAACACTATAGATTTCACCAAAATTTTCAAGACACATAAATCCTACGAATTTTCACAAAAAGTTCATTTTTACATTTTCAACTCTAAATTCTTCAAAATATCATTTTTTGGCTTGTCATGAGTTTCTTTTGAAAGTATAGTTTACAAAAATGCATATTAAATTATTTTTATAATTGAATTAATAATATAAATTTTATTTAGTTCATTTGTATTAATAATTTTACTTATAATATTTATTTTTATTTAATTATTTATTTCATTATATTAACTTTATATTTCAAACATACATTGAATTTTCAAGAAATAAAAATATTTCTTAAGGAAAACATATTTACATGCATTTTTCATGGCATAAACATTTAGAGTGCATTTGAAGGGCATATTAAATTAAGAATTCTAGGAAGGATAGAAAGGATTGAGTTGTCAAGTGCAAATGAAAGATTAAGTGATGCTTTGTGTGTGTGAACTGGCATAGTTTTAAGTGGGATTTGGAAGACCTATGTGTACTAGGAGACAAATAAGATTTCATGTAGTCTTTAAGGTCAATGACTAAGCCAGGTGCAATGTAGGAGGACATAAGTTTTAAGCATGTTTTCTAGAAAGCATGCAACCTTATTGGGTATGTCATTGAGTATACATATAAAATGGGTAACCTAAGGGTTCTCCCATGCCTTAACATAGTAAGGTGGACATAAACTCATCTTAACGTCTAGTTAACCTAATGGTTCCAAGCCTGTTGTCCAAAAGAAGCCTCTCTTGATAGTGCCAAAACACCTATACTTGATAACTCCATGATATTATGAAATTTGATAAGACTGTAAGATATGCAAGATTACACATAAGTAAGGTAATTGGAATTAGAAAGATAAAAAGAATCCAAGATGCATGTGAAGTTCTATGTGACTATTATATATATTATGTGAATTATATTTACATATATGACCAATAATGTTTTTAACCTAAAGATGCATTAGACTTTTTTGCTCATCGAGTACTCAAGTTCTACTCATCCCATTCATTAACAATTTTCATGTTAATGAATTTATGGAGGATATCTCAATTATGAGAAGCTCCTTAGTATATGTATGATTTGTTATTAGGTATGTGGTTCTCTTGGTTTTTTTTTAATAGTTTGTGTTTGTCTAACCAGACAAAAGATCCAGATTTTGATGATTTAAGATTTTCAAAAGGATTTATATAATTTCAAAACTTAGAATATATTTTATTTAAAATGACTTTTGACGGTCCCAATAAAGATAAGTTGAAATTGTGGAAATATAATGGATCTTGCCCTTATCTCATTGGAGATTTGTATACACCAATATCAAAAATTGAATTGTGTTGATTGGATATATAAAGATGTAATAGCCAACAATTATACAAATAATAAAGATAGAGATTTAACAGTAGAAATAGTTAAAGTATACATGAAGAAAAGAATTGAACACAGATCTTTTTAAAGTGGTTCAACTTGAATTGAAATCACAATTTAAGTCTACTCCATTTGATCTTTCTCAATCAAAAGACCTCTAAATTATAATAAAAAGCTATCAGGATTGATAGGCTCATAAAATGCCAATCTTTACATCAAAACACAAGAGATTATCAGGTTTCTTGCTAACTTAGAAGATTTACAGTAGGCTCTTCTAAACCTATTCAGATTTCTAAACCCTAGAAATCTCAAATAAACAAAATAGAATAAAGAAAAGGATTGGAAATACAATACTGATGTTTGAGATAAAAATCTCAAACCAATTATGATAAACTAAAATAGATTTGATCCAGAAGACTTGTAGAAAATTGATGATTATAAGAGCAGATAAAGCATTTATCTAAAATAGCAATTTTCGCACTTGATTGATATGTAAAATTATGTGAAAAGTGTATATATATAAAAGGTAGTTAGGACAGAATAACTGCCATAACCATCTGTAATGGAAAAATGACTTTTTAGGTTCTGCATCGATGTTACATCGATCTTGGTCTGTTATTCACTAATGCATCGACGTGAAATTGATGTATAATGTGTTATTTAAGGAGTGTACATCGATTACAACATCAAAGCAGCCAAGTTTCCAAACCTTTAGTAAGAAATTTTCTTCAATACATCGAAGTGACTTTGATTTGATTATGAAGATTTTTCACAGTTCTTTAGTACATCAATGTCATATCGAAGTATAATGTAAAATTTTCTTTTAAAATGATTTTTCTCATTTCATTGCTTAAAAATAAATTTTTAAGCTTATTTACATAAGATCCTATTAAATTCAAAATAAATTTTAAACACTAATCTTGAATCTCTTTAGATTTCTTAAATCAAATACCTTTGAGCTTTCTTTGAACCTAAAAAATAGATTCAAAAACACTTAAAGATATCGTTAAATAATAATTTTTTTTTCAACATTAAAACCAATTGTAGCTTAGAGTATTCTACTCTAATAGTCTCTAAGGCTAGCAATCTCCCTCTTTTTGCACATCATTAATATAACAATCTAGGGACTTACCAATTTTACCAATACCTTTGACTCTACCTTTGGAATCATCTCCAAAAGTTACCTTACCTCCTTTCATAGGTGTGAGAAAAATGAATTCATTTTTGTTTCCAGTCATATGCCTTGAACATC
>JANHAO010015654.1:0-14729 GCA_026873985.1 Saraca asoca | reverse complement strand
TTAATATTTTTATTATATTAAATTATTTATATTTAAAATATTAAATTAATATAAAATAATATTATATATTAAATTAATATATAAATACAAAATTCTATCTATTCCATCTAACTAAACCATATAATTCTTAATTCCCTCTCATTTTTTTTTTTTTCATTCCATCTAACCAAATACACATTAATTCTTCTCTCAAACCCTTTCGGGGCTGACAAACAAGATTCCATGGCTTCAATAGAAAGCGACCAAAGGTTCCACAAGTACATCCCTATTTTCTCTCCACCAAGATAGAATTTTGCTTTTCCTTCAATTTCTTTATTTTTCTCTTCAGTTGCTCTGTGTATGGGTTAAAATATGGTGTTACATGTTACCGCTAGAAAGCTATTCTAGTAATCACCTCACTAATGTGAGGGAATTAGTTCAATTATTCTTGAATACAAATTCAAGGAGATTTTAAGTACTTCCCCTTTTTTAACTCTTTCATTTTCTTTTCCCAAATTGGTTCTACTTGTCAAAACATACAAGGAACCAATCATTTTCTCAATTTTAAAAAGATCAATTATATTGATCTCTTTTAAGACTTATCTAATTATATGTGACATCTCTCATTTTTTTTAGTACTATATATTGATCTCTTATAAAGATAATAGATGAAGATAGTGTTAATTTTATTTTAAATTCCCTTTTTTATCCTTCTACATAATATTGGAAAGAAATTCTATAGCATGAGAAGAAAATTTAAAAACAAAAATATGGAATAATATTTAAGAGAAAAAAATACAAATTCTTTTAAAAAAAAATAAAAAACAATATACACAATATTAAAGATGAAATAAAATTTGAATAATAAGAGATTGTGAAGAACAAATGGGAAGAGAATTCATTTGTCCTAACCACAATATTCTTCTTCTTTTCTACTATTGCCGGACTTCAAAACCTTACTCTTATTTATGTTTTTATTCTTAAAATAAAGGGTAAATTTATACATAAAATTTTAAAGACAGCACTTTTCAAGTAAGTGGGAATATATCATAGAATATACAACATTTAAAAGTCTGATTTTATATGGGTTATTATTTTAAATAGAGGCTAGTATATAATATTAGAAAGTGAGAGATATCAAATATAATACAACCAAATATAAAAAAAGGTGGATGCAATTAAAAAAAAAAAAAACATGTGTTCGGCAAGAAGAATGATACATGTAACATAGTTGGGACCGATCACTAAATGAACCAAATTCCTTCTTTTCCTTTCAAACAATTCATTTATCTTAGGCATGATCTCTTTATTGAACAAGTATAAACAATCACTTGGTACCAAAAATGAGTTTACCTCTACTTCATGCATATAAAAGAAAACCAAAGACAACTACTTGATTATATACTTGCAAAATACAGAACCTTTCATTCAATTACAGATGCTGTAAATTATACTCAACACGATTGCATTTGTATGGATTGGGGCCAAAGTGTGCTACAATAAATGGCAAATAATTGTAAATTCTTATTCTCACAAATTGCCAAAAACTATAATATCTATTTCCAATGATAGAGGACTCTTGGATTATGCACCTTGACATTTAAACATTGATAGCGAAGTTAAAGGACATTTTGAGACAACATCATTGAGTTTTGAGCTAATTTAATCCCTAGTGATGTATGGTAGGCACTTTGGTGGACCAGGATGCCCCCAGTAGTTTAATAGGACAAAGCCTGGAACCAGGGCTTTCTTAAGCATGTACAATAAAATCCAACCAAGGAAAGACGAAAAGCTTAAGATTTTTTATTTTTTCTTGTCGGCCAAAATTATTAAATTAATCTACTTCAAATCAGCGTTGAAGGTGTGTGTCTATACAGGAAATTAATACACATACAATTTTATTAATTCAAATTTAAAATATTGAAGAAAAAAATCGTAAATAATATTAAATGTTACGTTTTGGGATAGTTTTTCAGCATTATGGTCTTGATAGAAGTTTTGAAATTTTCTTCTATCCCAATTGTGTAAACCAGGAAGAAGCAAGTCATTTAACTTGGGAATTAGGAAATAGAATAAAATTTGCCATTTTTGGATCTCATTCTCACATGTCAAAGTTATAATTGAATTTTAATATCTTCTTGTTTACCTGTCATTCCATTTGAAATAGACTAATCTCAACATATGGAAGAAATAGTTAATGGCCTTGGTCAAAATACACAACTCCGTCTGAAAAATTAGTCTTCAATTTTCTGCCAATAGACCATTTTTGAAATTGACTTGAATAAAAAATTTTAAATAGAATAAAATACTCACAGAACAAATTCACTTATTTATTTGGAAGAGAGGCAATATAGAATAAAATCTAATCCTACAAATTTTTGTATTTTAAAATTCAATCTTATATTTATATATATTTTTTCATTCCAAACAAGAACTTGCTACGATTTCCAATGGCAGTTGTCTGCGGTGTAAAAACGCCATTCCCTGCCGACTCTAAAATTCTGTACAAACAAACATAATAATAGAATCAGACGTTTAGAACTTGGTCCCTAGTTCTCTATCTTTTAATCCCACTTCCCATTCATTCCTTCATCCCAATCCCAACCACCTCTGTTTGTCTCTCTAGGATTATAACAATTCTTTGGGCTCTCTCTCTTTTACTCACGCGAGAATCTGGACCCCTCTTTCTCTCTCTAGCCTTGAGGAAAAACCGGCCAGGTGAAGCCACAATGATGACAATCACGTTTCAACTGCCAAAACCCTTTCTTCAATCAAACTCTACTCCACCATATTCTTACCAAATTCTTGCCTTTTCATGAATAAACAAATCAGCACATAGGGAAACCATAATACTAAAGACTATTTCTTTTTGATTGCTTTGAAAATGACCGAAGTGCTTCATTCCCCGTCTCACTTCCCTTCAACCTCAAGCTCTTCCACCCCATGTGGCGGATTCAATTCCAATGATGGGTCTTACCCGAATTCCCTTATAAACAGTCCCACCACAATAGAGGAAGAAATCCTTGACCATCTGAGTACGGAAGAAGAGGTTGAAGAAGAAGAGGAAGGACGAGGAGTGAGAGACAGGAAAAGGAAAGAAAGGGACAGAGAGGGAGATCAGTTGTCTGTTTTGACATTTTTGGTTGCTGCGTTGAGGAAGTCTTTGTGCAGCAATACTGACGCTGAGAGAGGAAAGCTCTCTTCAATGGAGATTGGGTGGCCTTCCAATGTTAGACATGTTGCTCATGTTACATTTGATCGCTTTAATGGGTTTCTTGGTTTGCCTGTTGAATTCGAACCCGAAGTTCCTAGAAGGGCTCCCAGCGCCAGGTTAGTTTATGTGTAATTCTTCATAGGAAGTGGGATTTGATGAATTTTTCTGCTTTTCTTCGTATGTAATTTCATATAATAGTTCTGCCTTTTTCTATACTAACAAATGCCGTTTTGTAATGTCATTATGTAGTTGTGTTTGAATGCTTAAAAGGGAAAATCTGGCATTCCAGTTATTTATTGCCTGGAAATTTATTCCTCTTGACCATCTTATATATTGTAAAACTAAATCTAATTTATAGCTCTACCCTAACAAACGTGCATACACTTGCACTGTGAAACTCCCTGTGCAATAATACATATCATGTGCCAGACAAACTTTTTGCTGATTGTAATTTATGGCTCTAAGGAGTAATTTTAGTCTTCTCTTGGCTAAGTTAATGTGTAAACTGCGCACCGTCTGTTTTTGGTCATGTGTTAGCATGTTGATACTTGTCTGCTTTGCAAATTTGTCCTCTGAATTGGGTTTGTTTAATTTTAACAAGAGAAATATATACTAGAAGGAAAGCTCATTAGTCTAGGTGTTTCAGTTCGTGTTTGTCAATATTATCTTGGTTTGATATGCACACTCCATTTGCACTTAGGTAATAAACCATCTATTCGTCCATCTCCTTTCAGCAGTATTCTCTACCTAGTTCATTATATATGTGGTGAAAATATCCCAGCTTATATTACCGTATTGAGTGTTGATATATATTCTTTTATTATTTACAGCGCAAGTGTTTTTGGGGTTTCAACGGAATCTATGCAGCTTTCTTTTGATGCCAGAGGAAATAGTGTGCCTACAATACTGCTGTTAATGCAAAGACATCTGTATGCACAAGGAGGCCTGCAGGTATTTATTCCAGCTCCTATGTCCTTCCATGCTTTATTGTTGGTGGAAACCTAAAGTTGATTTAAATTATTACGTGACTGCCACATAATGCCAGCCAAGTTATGAGCAAGCTTCTTTGTTTTGTGTTTTTACCAGAAAGCTTTATATTAATTTGCTCTTTAATACTTATAGACCTGAAATATTGAATGGGTACATGCAGGCTGAAGGGATCTTTAGAATTAATGCTGAAAATAGTCAAGAAGAGTATGTGAGGGAACAATTAAACAGAGGAGTTGTACCAGAGGGCATTGATGTGCACTGCTTGGCTGGTCTTATTAAGGTATTACTGGGTTTTCTTCTTCGGAACCTCAATGTGGCAAGTAATAGGGTTGTTGTATTAATTTGATACACCGGTGTGTCATTGTAGGCTTGGTTCAGAGAACTTCCAACTGGGGTATTGGACCCTGTTTCACCGGGTCAGGTGATGCAGTCCCAGTCAGAAGAGGAATGTGCTCAGCTTGTGAGGCTTCTTCCTCCTACAGAAGCAGCTCTGCTAGATTGGGCAATAAACCTAATGGCTGATGTTGCTCAGATGGAACATTTTAACAAGATGAATGCACGTAATATTGCAATGGTTTTTGCACCAAACATGACTCAAGTAAGCAAAAATCACATTCTATTACATATTTAAGATACAGTTGTAGTCTTAAACCCCAGGTTGTGTTATTCAAAACTTATACAAGCTGAACTCATGTTATATGAACACATTATTCCCTAAACCTTTCTTCATGTATGTTATTCATCATATATAACAGTGTTCTGGTCTCTGATCACTGCAGATGGCAGATCCTTTGACGGCTTTGATGTATGCAGTACAAGTGATGAATTTTCTCAAGACTCTGGTCACGAAGACACTCAGAGAAAGAGAGGAGTCTCTGGTAGAATCAGCTCCTGCTTCAAACCCAAATTTTTTTGATGATAATGGCCACCAGAGCTCTTCACGACTGAATCTCAAGGATGACTGTGAAAACAGCAATGATTGGATTGAAGATGAAAATGAATATGTTGCTCAAGAACCTGTTTTGGAAAGCCCTAGTCATCTCACTGAGGATGGCCTTGAAACTGAAAATGTCAATCCAGTAGGAAATAGGTTGCTGGTTGACAGTTGCCCTTGCAATGTTGTCTCCCAAGTTTGCTCCTTGACAAATGGACTTCAAGAGGGTAGCTTTACTGGTTTGAAAAAGGGGGATCGGATATATATTTGCAAGAGCAAAGGCCTGGAATTGAATAATTCAAACACAGTAAAGTATTCAAGAAAGCAGACTGAGCTGCCAGTAGCAGGACCAACAGAGAAAAATCGGGGAACTGCAATTATTCAGCGTATAAATTCCAGAACTGAGCTGGCTGAAGCTTGGCGTTGAATGGCATACAATTGTGTCTTGCTCTCCCAAACCTCAGTATCGCCATAGATGCATAATGCCTCAGTTATGATTTCAGTGATTATGTGGTGTGTTGCAGAGATGCTGATATCACAGTAGAGAGCATTGATGTGTTTACAATACCAGCGAAACTGATTTGGGAAGGGGATAGGGTGGCAAAATGTAAAGAGGGTTTCTCTGTGTTCTACGTTTGGAAATACTTAAGTATGGTTTCATGCGTGTTCTTGATTATGGTTTATGTGTGCGAGTTTCTTAACCATTTTTTCCTCTTTTTTTTGAATTTCATTAACCATGCTAAATCCTAAACCTCTAACACTGTTTTTGGAAGAACAGATTTTAGTGAATTCAAGTTACTAAACGAGAGAGAGAGAGAGAGAGACAGACACACACACACACACAAAACAAGTTCCTCATACCAAATAGCTGCTACGTGCTAACTACTGCCTGTTCTGTATTGTAAAGTAATGGAAGAAAATTTTAATTAACGAAAGATTAAATATAATATAGGTTTTTTTATTTGCAATGTCTGTCTTGCGACTTCTGTTCCTAGCTATTAAGTTTGTAACTCATAAATTAAGGATATTTTCCATCTTTTGTAGCATCTCACTCGTTTATTTTATTGATCTTAAATGAGATGTTAAATTTGCATAATTTTTTTTAAACAGGAATAATAAAGTTTCATATATAATAATAACATAATTATTTTGAGCCATTATAAAGTTTGATAAAGGTCTACAAAGTCTTATATAAGAAACAAGTAATTAATGTTTTTAGTGTACTTTGTCAAAGCACTTCTAGGTGCAACAAATCACTCATCATTAGGAAGAAACTTATAATCAATGTCACATACAACGTAACTCTAACATAGGTTTATAATCAGTATGAAGTGAAAGTAAATTTGTATAGTCCCCAACAAGTGGTTCACAATGTTTTCAAAGTATCCTTTTATAATAACATCTTTAGGAAGGTAAGATAGGACTTGTACTTAAAAACAAAATAATCGAGGGATAAATTATATAAATTTAGTGAGTAATACTTCATATAAACTATTCCAGTACCCTAATCTTTTTAATTGTTTTGCCTAATTTCCATCTCCTAAGAAATTTAGATTGCTCTTTTGTTAATTTACAAAATTCATTGTGATGATTTGCATATTGATCATCTTTTTCTCTTATGTAACATATCCAGGTTTATATCATTTTATTTATGTATTTCTTTTACATGCAACTATACTTAGGTTGTTTTGCACATGAACTCATTCATAGTAAAGGCATACAACATGACTTTACGCTTTCCTTTATATTTAAATCACTATCATATAGATATTAACATAGTTTCTCAATAATAATTGCATGCATGAGAACCAATGACAATAAACAAGAATGATAAACATATAAAGGAGCAAGAATATAAATAATCATGATTACAAGTACAAACGTATTTACAATCACAATTATACAAGTTTTCTCCTTATAAATTTGGTCCAGCCTTATCCATCTCTCTTCTCCAAATTCCTTTAAGATCAACCTTATTTATCTTTCCTTAATTTATATAGTACACACTCGCATACAATTTCAATTTCCCTCCATTTCTCACGCCATATCACATGGTCGTTTCATATCAATTGACCTTCTCATGGTCATTCACAATTCCTATCCCACATTAACCATTTAGCCCTGGGCCACATTTCACATTGGATCATAATTTCAAACATTTCACAAGTTCCTAAAAAAATGCAATATCTCATATGATTGGGTCCAATTTTTATGGACCATTGCCCTATACATCGCGCTTTCAAACATATAAAACCTTAGTTAGTAACATTTCAAATAATCATATTTAAAGTAAACCATACAAGGCCCATTAGGCCTATATCATGCTAATCACTTCACATAAGTAGAAGAAGACTACGATCACACTTCATCATGCAAAGTTCATATCCTGATTTGAGCAAATATGGTTCGACCACTAGGCCTTTTTTATGCTTCCAAATTTTATTATTCCAAACTACCACTTTGGTAATTCATGTGATCAAATATAAAGTAAAGATTTCTATATTCACTTAATGAATAAACAAGTTATCATGTGAATATCACCTATATGACCAAACTGCTCATGAGATTTTTGTCCAAATTTTCATTGATCAATTTTACAGGTAAGATGCATGAAAATAAAAAAACTTCAAACAATCAAGAAATCCATATGCAATCTCTCACTCACCCATCATATTGCCATAATGTTCACTTAGGACCTTTGATATAAATTTTTGTTCTTATTTATCCTTATTTCTTTAAGGTGACCAAAACATATATGAGCACACATCACAAGTTTTCATTGCTTAAGCTCATAAGTAAGAGTGCATGACAACCATACTAGTATCAAACAAGCAAGAAAACCTTATGCAACTCTATTGTTACTCACCATATTTCTATATTATCTATTTAGGGTTTTTATTTCAATTTTTTGCTATTATATTCCCTTACTTCCATAAACAGGCCGGAACATGTATAAGTTTTCTCTTTAAATTTTTAGCAACCAAATCATAGGTTTCACTTGCATAACACTTAGTCAAACATTCTTGAGATAAAAGAGTGACATGCAAACCCATGTCCATGTTCTATTCTACCATAAAACCCTATATAAGCACTTACCTTAAACATTTAAGTCAAGCATCCTATTTTTCTCTTAGGGGCCAAAACATAAGTCCCATTCTTCTTTGGATTTTTAGCAATCAAAACATGGATTTTGTTCATAGAACTATCAAACCAATATTCTCAAAATGCAAAAGTGACATGCAAACACATTTTCATGTTTGACTCCACCCTAGAATCCCATCTAAGCTTATATCACCATTTTTTTAGCCATACTTCCTATTTCCCCTAGTGGCCGAAACCACCAAGCAATGGAACAAATCAAAATTTTCTTGCCATTTTGTCTCTAAGTGGCCGAAGCTACTCTACCCTAAGTTAGGTGGATTTCATTCAAGTTTTTGCTTGTAAAACTTACATGTATGTATTCCAAACTCATAAATCCTATATTTTCTTTAAATAACTACACAAGCATGTCAAGAAAACACTTCAGATAAGGATAATGAATTGAAAATTATCATCTTCCTCTATAAACCCAAATTCAAACTCTAAGCACTATATAAGATTTAGATGGGTGATTAAGAAGGCATTGGAATAAGGATGTAGAAAGATTACTCACCTTAGAGGACTTCAAAGTGAGATAAGAATAAAGGGCTCGACCTTTGAATAAGAAGAGAGAAAAATACTTAAAGGTAGATGAGTTTCATACAAAGCCAAGTGAGGTCAAAACATAAGGAAAGATGAAGGGGCAACTTACTTAGAGATAAAAACCTAAGGGCAAGGTAAGATGAGAGCTTTGGCCTTGGAGGGAGTAAAACGAAGAGAGAAATTTCTTTTGGTTCTAGAGAGGGTGGTGCTGTAGAAAGATGAGGGGAAATATTAGAAGATGAATGGTTAAAAATGTGTTTTGAGAAATATATGAGTGCACAAAAAGCCATGATTTTCTTAGGCTCTTTCCCCATTATAAGGCTTAGATATACATTGATAGGATATCCAACTTTATCCTTCTTCTATTGACAGGTCATTCCCTTCCTTTTCATTGATTTATTTTAAGATTTTAAGATCAAAAGTCATCATTATAGGTGGATCCTTAGAGTTATAATGATGTTTATTTCTATGCCTTAGGCTCCATCCTATCCCAAGGCATGTACATGCATTGGTAGAATATCTAAGCTCATCCTCTCCCTATTGGTAAGCCATCTCCTATCTCTATCTTTAGTTTATTCATTGTCATTTTAAATTCTCAACTTAGGAGTCATCATCATAGTGAGCTTCATGATGATACATAAACTTATACCATAAAATCTTTTCTTGTATACACATTGGTAGAATATCTACTCTTATCCTAGCCCTGTTGGTGGATCATTATTTCGTCCTCATCTATTTATTTTAAATTTCTAGACTAGGAGTAATTATTATGGCTGATCCTTTAAGGCTATGATAATGCTTGGGTCTTTGCATATGAATTTTATGTTCATGCCCATAGATTCTACCCTACTATATGCAATGGTGGGATATATCCTCTTATTTTTTTTATTGGTAGGATGTGTCACCTTGTCCCCTCTCTTTAGGTGTGACAATAGCTCCCTTTCAAGCAAGCATTTTTTTATGACATTTGTCTCACATGTTGCATTGTCATGACACTTGACTTACTTGCAAGAATCATCATGACACTTAGCTTACATGCTTGCATCATTTTATTTATTTGTCTTATTTGTTTATTTTTTTTAAAGGTCCCTCAAAGTAAGAACACAATTCCAATAGATTCCTATCCTAAGTTGCATATAACTATGCAAAGTAATCAATCAACAAATTTAGACTTGAATTCGAAAACAAACTGGGAACAATTGGCCTATTATTAATTAATGAAAATTTTGTAGATTAAATCTTTAGATGTTTATTTTACTATCCAATTTATGAATCTTCATTTCAATATTCCTATTAAAATTCATGTGCAATTGAGTAGAGATAGCTTAGAGTAGTCCAAGCTGGATTGAGGTCCTACTTCAAACCAAAATTGGGAATAAATGAGAGATGATCAACTTATGAAATTTATATTAGTCGAAGCCCTGCATATCTATTTTCTAAATCTTTTTACAGATCTTAATTTGCACATTTTTAGCCAAAGTTATGATGAAAATTGTATCAGCTGCAAGGAAACACTAGTAATATGAGAATTACTACAAGTTTAGTTTTTTTGATGCTAGCTTATCTTTTAAACACAAAATATAATTAGCTAGTTAATTCCAATTGCCAAGTTTCTCAACTAATTATAAAGATCCCTCACATAATCAAATTCATCAAGAATACAACTAAAGTGTTCCAAAAGTCCTCATGGGCTTGAAGGCACCATCAAGTGAAAATCAACTAATTCACTAACCATTTACATGCGAATTTTCTCAAGCATCATAATATTATACACATTAGTGCAAGCACAAATTCACATATGCTGATATGGCATACTAGGACTGCATGTATCTTAGTAACATTCAAAGTCCTATTCTAATGAAATAAAAGTATTTAAATCTTTCATAGTACATGTGTGTGTATATAAAAGTAAAGGAATAGAAATCATACAATTTACACCAGCACATTCTTTCCTAAAAGAAAGATAAATGTGGTTGTCAATTAGTAAAATTAGTGTAATGATTGCCTAGCATATCTACCTAGGTGTCATAAGCTGGAAGCTCTTTAGCCGAAATCATGCAATGTATGATGCTAACTCTTAGCCAACATGTCAACCTTCCCATAAATTCGAGTTACACTTGGATAGATATTTGAGACATTGTGGATTTTTTCTCCTATACAACCAAAATCCTATGCGTAACATGTCTATAAGTTAACATGAGCATGTAGTTGAAGCATTAATGCATACCAAGTCTTAAAGAATGTGCAACGTAAGAAACCTTTAGTGCATATCGTGAAGGGACTTTTAAAAAATAAGGAGAATGACAACTCTATTTTATTAATTTATGCTTCATTATATAGTTTTGAGTATATAGAGGGAGTATCTCTAAGCAATACACTCTGATACTTAGCCCAAGTTACAGTGCCCACCAAGTCACCGACTCACTCCCCCCTTAAAGAGCATTCTAAGCAAAAGCCTTATTGATAAGAGTAAACATACTTTTTTTCAATTGACATAAGGACTTTTCTCCTAGCTTCTAAGTGTTTTAATGCACTATCTCATATGAATACAAAGATAAAAATGCAAGGATCGCAACCACATACTTTTCTACTCATACTAGATAAGCGATCGATGCTATAAAGACACAAATACACCCAAAATGAAAAAAATTTCACAAAATAATTTACAAGTGCATTTGCTCCTAAATTTGCATCACAATGCCTCTTCATCATGTTTGATTGTTATGCTAAGTTTCATCCAAAATTGAGCATGTTTACTTATCAAATTGATTCACAAGGCCGACTTATGACACTAGGGTAAGTAATCAATTTCTATTAGGCGATAGGTTTTGGCCTAATCATGTGGCTTATTAAGCACCCATTGATTATTTTCCTTACAACCTTATCCTTATTAAGCTTACTCATCAAGCTTAAGTCAAGGTGGGTTAACATGGCCAGCCCATATTGGGGTGGGGAGTCCCACATCATACCTTTTCCTTTAGAGGTGTCGTGTGGACTTTCCTCTAGCTCACTTATTATTTTACCCCTTTTCTTTTTATTAAAATGACCTAACTTTTTCAAGATCCAATACTATCCTGTGTAATTTCTAAGCTATATAATTGGGCTTACCACATGATTATTATTTAATCTCTACTCCTTAAAATAACACCTTGTAGGGAACTAGTTTCATTGATATGGCATAAGAATTCTAGTAGAGGAATCCTTACATATTTCTATTATAATGCTAAGTGTACTTTGAAAGCCTCATAAAATTATAGCCATGCAAGATATTATTGATATTTCTATAATAATGCTAAGAATATTGTTAATGCCTAATAAAAGTTTGGAGGCATTACAAATCCTCCTGTAAAAGAATTTGCCCTCAAATTCTATTGGTAACGATGAAGAAATCTTTCCTTTATGGAATAATTGATTAGGTCACAATGGTTTTTATTACTAACTGTAAGGACTTTAGTGTTAGGGGTTACTACTGAAGTTAGGAGATTTCTTCACCATCATGACACCATACGACTAACACTTTAAAAAATAACAATGGTTCAATGGTTAGTTGCAAGTAATAGTTTATATGCCAGTAACTTGATACAACTAATGACATCTTAGTATTTTAAGAGTATTTGTGTATTATACTTTTATGATTTGTCATAAGGATTGTCGCTATTACTCTGTTTACTTGACATAGACTTAAAACTACTTTACCATTTTTCTATCATACTTTAATCTTATATTAATATGGCCTATCTACTTTATCTAAGTAACTTTTGCCTTTTTCTTATACTAGGAGCTCCACAAAGTCACATTTCTTAATTCCTTTGTATTTGACTTAAAAGCAAAATTCATACTTATTTGTTAACATATTACCTTATTGTGTTGACTTTTCATCCTCATATGAGCCTTATATGGCACTTTTAACAAATCTATTGTTTTTACTTACTCCCCATGTGTCAACATTAGACAATTGTCCTTATGTATGATACCCATAACACCTTATCTTTAGTCATCCCTGTTAAAATTTATCAACCACTTAATTTCATCGAACTTTCTTAACTTAATCTTTTCATCATTCCTTATTTGATTAAGTATTTATCTCTAATTTTGATACTTCCCTGTAAACCATTCCCAAAATTGATCTCACTATACTCTTTTGATGTTCACAGATACCATTAATACTATACCCATAGACTATTTATGAACTCAACCTCATGTTTGTCACTAATCTTATGTTTCATCCATTCCTAAACATTTGTTCCTTCCTATTAGTTCCCAGATGCCTCACTTACATGTTCTGTTCTAATTCACAACTAATCCCAATCTATAATGTCTTTCATTCTTCCATCAAGGGCTTCCTACTTCCATTTTCTAACTTAGTCTCTTTCTCTTGTTTCTTTCTTTATCGATTTTGTATTCATGATTTCCTCAGCCATCCAATCATGTACATCATATACTTGGGACCTAATACAAACATGTTATAAGTTGCTAGCACAATTAATTAATCAATGCTTATGGTGGTGCATTAACTATAGAATGCCATGTATTCACCACACACTTCTATTATCCCTGTACTGGGCTTTAGTGATCTTTAGGCTTTTCTACCTTGACTAGGACTTTTAAGTCATGTCCTGCTTTGACAGGTTCCTTTATGTCTCACTCCTAAGTTATTAAAGTGTTTTTATTATTTTGAAACTACATATTCACCATCCTTCTCCTTTCTCGCTCCTTATATTATTTATTCATAATTTGGTGATTCCAAATTTTAGTGTGTCCTAAATCATCATTTAATCGCTAGACTTATAATTCTATTATTCAAGGGTTAGCTCCTTATATCCTTATTTCAATAAGTAGGTTTTCAACATAGGGTCCTCAGGGGCTTATATCAGGAAACTCATAAGATTTTATAATTTCAACATATTCCTCTTTATGTTATATGATTTTAAGGTTTATCATACTACCCTCTATGTATTCAAAGCATCAAGCTAGCATATTACTAATCCTTCATCCTCTAAGGCTATATCATAGTTAATCACATGCACTTCCTTTGAACTAATCAAATAAACACTTTAAGATAAACAATCATCAATTAAAGACACAACTTCTAGTTTCGACATTTCTTACAAAATGTTGCCAAAACTTCAAGTCAGGTGGTCATGGTTACTGAACTTTTAAACTATATGAATCATTGTTATCAATATCCTCTAAGAATATATATTTCTATTGAAGCCAGACATTTGATGTTGGTGGGGTGCTCGATGCGATAAATGGTGACTCAAGGAAAGCTAGGTCACACCAGCTACAACCGATCCATCCCCCAGTCATGAACATAGACTTTGCTACTCTATTTTGATTCCTATTTAGCATATCCATCGAACGTCCTGTGACTTGTTGTGGATTCATCAACCTTGATGGAGCTTGCATAATGCCTATAGGTTCACTGTAAGCTTGGGCTCAGGATCCTAATCCCAAAGGTCTTTACTAGTCTTTCTCAATAGTCATATTATCTTCATTGTTTTCATAAGGCAAATATAAGTCCTGTATAGGTGTAATAAACAAAATATATCTTCCTTTTTACCCTATGTTATTCACCACTGTTTACCTAGGTCATGCTCTGATACCAACTATGACATCACACACCTTAATCTGATTAACTTTCTAAGTGGGGTGTTGAATTTGCATAATTTTTTTAAATGGAAATAAAGTTTCATACATGACTATGATATAATTATTTGATAATGGTCTATAAAGTCTTATACAAGAAAATAAACAATTAATACTTCTGGTATACTTTGCTAGGGTGTTCTTTATGTGCAACAGGAGACCCATCATTGAGGTATTAGTTAAATATAGGTGCCCTAGAGTTAATTTGATTGGGCTCCATTGCATCTATGACTAAGCGGTCTGTGGATTTGGATAATAAAGGTTGAATATTCATCTTATATT
>JANHAO010015653.1:0-14743 GCA_026873985.1 Saraca asoca | reverse complement strand
ACATCATCTTAATATGCAATAAACAAGAAATGCAATGTAAGATGAATAAATAAGCTCATATAATATCAAATCAATACAGAGAGTACAGTCATAGATACAATAGAGCTCAATCCCAATTGGCTCTAGGGTACCTATCTAAGACTAACAGAAATGACCCTATTTGCTAAAGAGATCCAAACTAAGCCTCTTCCTCACAAATTTAAGGTCCCCAACATCCCACAAAGCAATAGGAACAGTGACACATATGACCACCTAAACACATTCAATGTCCAGATGGATCTCTAAATGGCCAGCTCATTGGTCAAATGTCACATCTTCCTAATCACCCTCAGGAGAATACCATGAACATGGCTCATGAACCTTCCAGCTTGTAGTATTCATAGCTGGGAAGAATGCTAGTGAGATTCCTCAGCTAGTACAAGGCATTAAGAAAGTAGCTCACACTGACTTGTCATCTTGCAACAGTATTCCAACGGAGAGTCGTTAAAAGATTATATAACCAGGTTCATATGTGAAGTTAATAATGTAGAAAATCCTTTGGAAGAAAGCATCCTCACAGTGATCTCCACTGAACTTTGCAAGGACAGGAAACTATACGAGGAAATATATAAGTCCCCAGTAAAGGACTTGAATGAATTTTATAAGTAAGCCACTAAGGAAATCAGGTAGGAAGAAACCTTTGGCCTGGAAAGGTTTGGTTAGGGGAGTGAGAAAAATGACTACAACAGGAATAAAAGGAGTAATAACGAGAATGAGAAAGAAAATTGAAACAACTACTCTAGAAACCAGGTTGCAAAAAGGGCCAAGAATGAGCGATCTCAATGTCAAGGTTTCTATGATAGCTACAACACCCTATCAGACACTCAAGAATGCATCTTTGCAACTAAAAAGGATAGAGAGAGTTTTGGGAAGCCTGCCCCCATAACAACTCCCAATAGATTCAGAACTTTGAGCAAGTTCTACGCTTATCATTAAGAAACCAAACATAATATCTCAGAATGCTGAGCACTCAAAGATGCGATTGAAGATTTGATCAAGAGAGGTTGCTTGCGAGACTATGTGGTACAATCTTCTAGACAGAGATTTTAGTAGCCCTAATGGCCACAATGATAGCAGCCCTAATGCCTCTGAATCTTCCTTTTTAATATATGTTATTTTGATGTAAATAATGCATCCCAAATTAGTCTCAAAATTCTAATGTTATGTAATTTTTGAATAAATTTTCAGGAAAGCTCGAACTCAAATTTAAATTTGGTAATCTCACACTATGTAGTATTCTTTCTAAAGCTTGCAAAGCAAGAAGCAGATTTTTTTTTCTCAATATGAATAGGGCTAAGACTCCCTGAGCTTTAGGATGCTATACTTCTACTTACTCCACTAAAATCGTGGCAATCTCGCCCCCCTTTTTCATCTCGAAGCAAGTTATTGTTAAAGGAGACAAGTTATCCATTGAGTAGCAAGATTGCAGTAAACGCAACTCTCTTGGCATGAGATCACCAACCCTTCTATGATACCAGATCACCACCTTCATGTGTACACGATCAACTTTTAGATGCTATTTGTATGCAACTTATTGCCAGCTTTTTAGTTTAGGCTCTCTAGAGCTCATTCTGGTACTGATTGCCAGCTTTTTAGCTGAGGCTTTCAGAACTCATTCCGATACTTATCGCTAGCCATTCAAGCTGAGGCCCCACAGAGCTTATTCCAATACTAATTGCCAGCCATTTGAGCTGAGGCCCTTCAAAGCTCATTCTGGTACTGATTGCCAGCCTTTTAGTTGAAGCCCCCCAGAGCTCATTCTGGTACCTATTGCTAGCCATTCGAGCTGAGCCTGTGGACCTCATTATGGTATTGATTACCAATTTTTTAGCTGAGGCCCCTTAGAGCTCATTCTAGTACCTATTCTCAACTATTTAGCTGAGGCCCTCCAGAGCTCATTCTGATACTAATTGCTAGCCATTCGAGTTAAGGCCTCTCACAGCTCATTCCAGTACCAATTGCTAACCATCCGAGCTGAGGCCCTTGGAGCTTATTCCGGTACTTGTTGTCAGCTATTTTGGTTGAGGCCCCTTAGAGCTCATTCTGATACTCAAATGTATTGCCAGTTTACCAGTTGAGGCACAGCTCTCATGTAACCTATTGCTCATAGCTCTCATGCAATCTATTACTCACAACTCTCATATGACTTGTCATTTGTAACTCTCATGCAATCTATTGTTCACAGCTATCATGCGACCTATTGTTCATAACTATCATGCAACCCATTATTCACAACTCTCGTGTGATTTATTACTTGTAGCTCTCTTGTGGCCTATTTGATGTGCCAGTTAAGGCACACCTAATCGCCCACTGAATACTTGAACTTATGCTAGTTAAAGCACAATCTAAGCATTCAACTTATTATAATCAAGATATAGTTCTCATATGACTTGCCACACTTCCATGCAATTAGTTGGCCATTTGACATGATATATATCATTTGTAGTTACAATTTGCTAACTTATATAAATTTATACAATCTACTTAGTATTTTATTTCGTTATTTATCATATTTTGCTTGCCAAGGTCAATTAACTTATCGAACACTCTTTTTAATTGACAACTATTGAGTTATGATTTGTAAATATCTATCCATAACAGCCTACCTTTTATTTCCTATAAAGCATCTAATGTGATGCATTTGAAAAGGCAAGGAAAAATAAAAGAGTTCATTCAATGCCCTCTTTAATGAGGAAAATTCAAACAATGTCTAAGATTGAATGCAAAAAAAGGGGGTTACAAGATTGTATCTTAAAAAGCCTGATCCTCGAAAGTTAAGTCCTATTAGGTGGAAGGATCAGCATAAAGGGCAAGTAGATCATCCTTCGTTTGACTATCACAGGTTGCCATGACCTACAGGTTGCTCTCTCTTTGAATTGCACCCTTGGTATGAGAGGCTCCACTGGTGGGCTTCACACCTTTACTGGAAGAAATAGCTTTCATAGCTTTTGTAGCTTTCCTCTTGAAGCCCTTTATTACCTTAAGAGCATCCTTCTCAAAAAAGGAAAAGTCCATATTTAGGTGCTGCTCCCACAGAATGTATAAGAAAGAGAAGCATGTATCAAATTTCACTTTCTCTACTGCCTTTGCAACCAGCTCAATGGTCTCAGCCTTAACCCAGGTAGCCTCCTCCTGTTTCAATGTGACTTCCTTCCTGGCTGCCTCAAGTTCCTTCTCGATAGCCTCAGCTTACCGAGCTATAGTTTCTACTCACCGTATTGCCCCATCGACACCCCAAAGTGTCACATCCAGGTTGCATTTAACTCTTGATAGCTTATCTATCGCTTTGTCAAGACTAGCTGTGATAGGCTTGTGACTTGCCACCTTGTGAGAGCAAGCTTCCTCAGCCTCCTTTTGAGCAACCTTAACATTCATCACTTTATTCTCTAACTCCAATGCCTTAGCGGTTATAGCAACTAAGTCACTCTCGAGCTTGGCATTCTTCTCCTCAAAAGCTTGGAGCATTTCTCCCATCTTTGTTATTCCCAGTACACCCTGAGAAGTTAAATGGGTTGAATTTGGTTATGAAGGAGTAACAGAGTCAAGGTAAAAAAGGTGTTACTTACCAAAAGGCCATGACAGGTGGCATAGTGTATCATCCCACCACTTGAGACCTCTTCTGCTTCCAGCACTTGGGGGCTAGTGTGTGGTCCTAAGATCACCCTCATTAGAGAAAGTCAAAATATTCCTATGTATTTGGGCCAAGACTTGGTGGAGGCTCCTCAACTATGACTTATTAGCCACCCGTTTTGAAATAGTGGTGACCTTTTTCCTTTTGTTTATTTTTTGCTTCTTGGCTGGGGGCTCAGATAGGGTTATGACCTCAACCACCTCGATCACCCCAAAAAGAGAAGTGGAGGCTAACTCTTGTGAAGGTATCTCAATCAAGGCAGGAGGAGATTGATTTGTAGCAACAAAAGCTGTAGTAGCATCAGGAGCTGATGAGGTCGCATGACTTCAAGATCTTCAAGCTCATTAGGAGGTGCCCTTCTAAGGATGAGTTTCACCATAATCTCATAGTCTTTAAAACATGCTGGATCAACTTTTCTAACTCCATGAGCTTTGATCTCTCTCGTAAGCTCGATGTTCAATGTAGGAGTAAGTTAATAAGAATAAAGAAAATCATTGTCGAATTTCAAATTATTTTTCAGGTTGCTTGTGGCAGCAAATCGATCAAGTACCTCAGCCTCTTTGACCTCTAATGATGGCTTCTCTTTGTTAGCCCCGACTACAAAAAATGAGACTGAACATCAAAAACAATAATATGAATTCATGATAACTTGTTTAACCTCAACTTGCTTACTAGGTGTTAGAACAAAACTAAAGTTGTGAAGAGGACGCAAGGACAGGCATGAAACATAAAACCAATAAGTCTTGTAGTTCCTTACATTCAATTTGCCCTTGGCATCCCCCTAAGGCAAAAACCTTTTTGTAATTGGTTCAGTGAGACAAAAGGTAATAGATCCCATCTAGATAACCCATACTCCTAATACTATAAAAGTGGCACAAAACTCTTGCAGATGGAAGTGGAAGGTTATCTCTCAAATACATGAGTGCAAGAGAAATGAGTTGGGAGTAGGAATTCAGGGTTAGTTGAAAGGGGTAGAGCTTCAATCTATTTCACAGATTGATGATGTATGAATGAACAGGGAACCTAAGCCTGGTAGTGAGATGTTAGACACTAACAACAATGAATCCTTGAGGAGGATAGGTTGCATGGTCACCAAGAGAAGGTGCCATAAGACGGCAACCCTTAGGGAAGCGATAATGTTCAACTATGTTTTAAAGTTCATTCGGCTCCATGGTCAAAGGGTAATGATTAAAGAACGAGTGGTCTAAAAAACTCTCAGCGACCCGCTGCCCCTCACTAAGGTCAGGTCAAGGAACAAGTCATTCAATGACCTCACCGCTCCTAGAGGTTATTTCAACCGGGGTGAATGCCAACTCCTCGCTTCGAGTTGGGGAGTCCAGCTTGTCATCACTTCCTATTTGGTGACTTCGGTGTTTATAAATTGTAGCCATCTACATAGAAAGACAAATAGTTAGGTCATTTCAAGTAACTTATAGTAGAAAAGCTAAAGCTTCTCTTTACTAGATTAAAAATTTCCTATGCAATAGATCATATATGGCTCAAGCCACCATATTTGAGACCTAAACTATAGAAAGTCTAAGGAGGCTTAACCAATAAAGCACATCAGACTACTAAACCCTAGGAAAATAAAAAGTTGAATCTAACATTCTACAACCTAGAATCTGACTAACAATTTCTAGCAGCAGATAAGCACTCGCTGCCGGATCAGGCAGCGCTGTGCCAAAAACTCATAAAATGAAGTATTCTAAAAGCAAACGTTATGGGAAGGCTTATCGTGTTAAGAAGACGATTTAGGATTCAAAGTTGATAGGGTCAAATTGGATTCTAAATAAGATGATCAATCTTTAGCAACTGCAATGGTAGGATCAATGGAGTAACAAAGTGAAACTGGAGGAAACAACTCGAGAACTAGTGAGGCAAAACATTAGTTTTAAAAAATAAGAGGGAAAAGGAAGGGTTTTCTTATCTAAAATGGCCCTGGTGGCACCGGTGTTTAATTTAGAAACTTTTCAACTACCCAAGATCTGATGGTCCAAAAAATAACTAGGCTCGTTCATTGACATATTGGTAGCCATGGGAAAGTGCACACAGTTAATGCAGTAATCATGGTATGGGTAGGAAAAACAACAAAATAAAAAAAAACCTAAACGGCAACATGACACATTATCGTCTCTAGCTTTACCAGCGAACTATAACTTCTAGTCCACAAAGCAAACTGAGAGTTAGAGGGCTAATGTTATGGGTATTTTTTGGCATCATGCAAAATGGGCTGACAAAGGCCCAAAAAGAGATAGGTCCAGATGGAGAAAGCCTAACTCACTTGAAGGCCAAGATCACAAAGCACAAGCCCTAGATCACTAACTACTAGCCCAAAGCTCAAAACACAAAACAAGGCCAAGGCAGAAGCCTCAACTCGCTAGAGACGAGCCCTAGTTTGCATGGCTGACAAGTCATCCTACTCGAGGTTGAGATCACTGAACACAAGCTTGATATCAAAGGTTAGCAATGACCCCATGACAAGGGTTCCAGCTCATGGGACAAAGTGTATCACCCAGCTAGAAACCCACTAAGGTTAAACCCAAGGTAGACATCCATTCACAGATGTAACTTGTGGGGCCGATCTGTAAAAAGCAGCTAGCAGGGGTCTACTCACAGAAAGCAATCTATAGAAGCTAGCTAGAAGTCTATAAAAGTTATATTACAGAAGCTATACTTGTCACATACATTTATTATTTGATGTAATAGATTTACAGCTTAGTAAATTATTCTTGTAACCCTCCCAGCCTCTATAAATAGGAGGGAGAGATCATTGTAAGGAGGAGGTGAAAAAATATATAGTGTAACTTTACCAAATTTTCCATAGAAATAAAAATAATATCATGGACGTAAGGACCAATACTATCCAGTTTTAGCCGAATCACATTAAAAAGCTTCTGGTACTGATCTAGTTTTTCCTCCTTCTTCTTGCTTTAGTTATTTCATTGCATTTCTACAATCGAAATGTAACTTAGGGATACAAGAACTACTTCTGTTGATTGAGATTTGAGGCTTATCAAATTTCACCGTCAATAGAATAATTAGGTTATGGGCTTGATTAATTTCTTGGCTAAAGGTTAAAGTAGAAGTAAAATAATAGTGTCAAGGATCAATCAATGAATTAGTTATAAGAGTCCCTTAAACTGAGCCTTTCTCATTTAAATTCCCTTCATTTATAATTCTATTTTATTATGCACTTGAATTGTTTGCTTTAATTATTATTTTTAATTAGATAACTAACCCCCTATTTCATGCTATAAATACATAGAAGTGAATAAACAATTTCTGTAGACATGACCTGGACTCACCCTAGTTGCTAGCTTAGGTAATTTAACATTATTTTTGGCTTATCTCAATAATCGTCAAATTTTGGTGTTGTTACGAGGACTAGATGATTTAATTCTTTGTGTTTTCATGGGTATATAGTATTAGGATATTAACATTAGTATTAGGCTTTAATTTTAGTCTTTACCCCTTGTTTTAGCATAGTTCCCCTTTTTTTTATTTTCCGATAGGGTCAAGTGACAAATTTTTTTGTAGAATTAGAAGCTAAAATTTGTCAAGGCATCTATTTTCAGCCTTCTAACAAAAACACATAGCTTTGGCAGAAGCCTCCACCTATTTTTGCCAAATTCCATCTTCTATTATGATTTTTCAATTTTTTTACTATTTTTTGAACTATTTTGTGATTTTTTTCATTAGTTCTTATGGTTTTTTATTTCTTGCTAGGCCTTTTTGTACATGACTCGATCTTCTTATCTTTTAGTGCTAATATATGATCTACAGATTGAAAGAACCTTGTGAAATTTGAGTAGAGAGAGCAGACACCAATTTAGCCTAATTTAAGACCCTACATGAGCTTCAACTTCAGCATCTTCCTCTCCTAGTTTAGGTAGTGTAGTAAACTTGTTTTTTGCAAGTTCATCTCATTATTCAAACATGGAAAATATGGTATTCATCAGAAAATTTTGAAGGAGTTAGTTGATCCAAACCTAAACCAGTAGCCCTTATGCATAACTATACTGAAATGGAAGCTGCCTTTGAGTTAAAGTCTAGTCTGATCCATTTGCTACCTACATTTCATGGTCTAATTGGGAAGATCCTCACAAGCACTTAAAAGAGTTCCATGTGGTCTACTTAACCATAAAACCTCAAGGAATCCTAAAGGAGTAGATCAAATTGAGACCCTTTCCCTTCTCCTTGGCTGATTCAACTAAGGATTGGCTATACTATCTTCCTCCTGACTCTATCAGCACATGGCATGAGATGGCCAAACTCTTCCTTAAGAGATATTTCCCTACTTTTAAAGCTGCCAATATTAGGAAAGAAATTTATAGCATCAAATAACTTGAGAAAGAGACTTTGTATAAGTATTAGGAGAAATTTAAAAAGTTGTGTGCTAGTTGCCCTTATCATCATATTATTGACCAGCTTCTAATCTAATATTTCTATGAAGGCCTCCTAGCTATGGATAAAAGTTTGAGATATGCTGCAAGTGGAGGAGTCTTAATAGATAAGACACCTAATACTACAAGGATGCTGATATCCAACATGATTGCAAACTGACAATAATTTGGCAGCATATTAGACTATACCATGAAATGGGTTAATAAAGTGCATACATCTAATTAGAGAGATAAATGACAGACTTTACCCTAATGGTTCAATAGCTCTAGAATACCATAGAACAAAACTAAGGGACAAAGTTGTGTGGCATCTGCTCAGTCCCTAGATATAGCATTGAGATATGCCCTACCTTTTTCCAAGAGACTGACCTTTTCTAGCAAGTCTAGGCCATAGGGTGGTTTCTAAAAAAATATAAGATGATTCCCTAACTAGATCCAATAGGCACATAACCCTTACTATAACACATATAATCTTGGCTAAAGAGATCATCCCAACTTGAGATATAGCAATTAAACTAGACAACAGAGTTCCTATTAGTAAAACCAGAATCAGATGCAATAATAGCAACACCAAACCATACATCAGTAAAACTAAGATTCAATTTCAAATAAAGCCTCAGTAGATTTGATGAAAAACATGGCTTAGTAGAACTTGCAATTCCAGCAAGAAATTTAGAGGAGAAATTTAGCAAATCAAGTAAGACATTGGCACCATCAATGCCAAAATGCAAATAATAGAAACTAGGATAACTAATCTAAAAAATCAGGCTATAGGTATATTACCCTCCAAAATAATGATGAACCCCGAGGAAAATGCATGTTGAATACTATTAAGGAGTGGCAATGAAATAGAGGCCAGAGATAAGTGACCAATTTTACATCAAAAAAAGGTAAAGACTTCTAAACAAGTAGGCAATTCTTAACCAGTTTGTCCACCTCTACCCTTCCCAAGCAAATTGGCAAAGTAGAAGAAAGATGACTAAGACAAAGGCATCCCTGAGACTTTCAAAATGGTAGAAATGAACATTCCCCTACTTGATGTGATTAATTAAATCCCAAGGTATGCCAAGTTCCTTAAGAAGTTGTGAACCACCCGAAAGAAATTGAAAGGTAATGAAAAAATATACATAGAGAAAATTGTTTCTACTATCATACAAAAAAAAATACCCTAGAAATGCAAGGATCCAAGTACCTTATCCATTCCATATGTCATTAGTAAAACCAGATTTGAACATTCCATACTAGATTTAGGTGCATCCATTAATGTATGCATCTTTCCATTTATGTATATATGAATTTAGGACCACTGGAAGAAACTGGTGTGATATTATAGATAGCAAATAGGTCTAATGCTTACTTTGAGGGAGTTGTTAAGGATGTTCTAGTAAGGGTAAATGGCTTCATTTTTTCAACTGATTTTTACATTCTAAATATTGTTAATAATCTCTTAACCAAAAACTCATCTCCTATCATTTTAGGGATATCTTTTTTGAAAACTGCAAGAATAAAAGTAAATATGTATGTTGGTACACTAACCATGGAATTTGATGGTGATATTCTAAAATTTAACATTTTTAATTTAATAAAATACTCTGCTATTAATGATGATTGTTTCCTATTTGCTATTGATGTGTTTAATGTCTTAGTGCAGGATACGCTTGATTTAAATAACCTTCATGAATTAGAAGTAGAAATTACAGAATTTGCAAAGTTGTAGATGAAATTTGAATTGGTAGAGTTGCAGTTTTTACATCCTCCCTCAACTAATTTGCTATGTTTAGAGGTCTAAGCACTGATTTTAGAATTAAAACTATTACTAAAGCACCTGAAGTATGCATGCTTATGAGAAGAAGTAGAACTTCCAATCATAATAGCTAAGAATCTGATTATAGAATAAGAGGAAAAACTTATTAGAGTGCTCAAGGATCACAAGTTAACAATAGGATGAATCATAGTAGACATTAAAGGCATCAACCTTTCCATGTGCATGCATAGAATTCTATCAGAGAAGGGTTCCAAACCAACCAGAGAGCCTCAAACAATATTAAACCCTCACATGATGGATATGGTCAAGAAAAAGATCCTAAAACTTTTAGATGCTAGAATCATTTACCTAATTTCAGATAACAAATGCATCAACCCTATTTAAATAGTGCTAAAGAAATCAAAGATCATTGTGGTAAGAAATCAAGAGGATGAGCTTGTCCCAACTAGAATTTAGAATCATTGGCATTGTACATTGATTACCACAGGCTGAATACATCAACCAGAAAAGAACATTGCCCTTTACTCTTTATTGATCAGATGCTAAAGTGATTAGCTGCGAAATCCCATTATTACTTCTTGGATGGGTATATAAGATACTTCTAGATTACGATTGCAACAGAAGACTAAGAGAATACCACCTTTACCTACCTTTTTGGAACACCTGCCTACAAAAGAATGTCTTTTGGACTTTGCAATGCACCTACCACATTTTAAAGGTGCATGGTAAGCATTTTTTTCATATTTTTTTAGAGCATTACGTAAAGGTTTTCATGGATGATTTTTCTATTTAAGGTGATTCATTTGATACATGCTTAGAGAACTTGACCTATATGCTTAGGCATTGCATTGTGACAAACTTTGTTCTGAATTTTGAAAAATGTCATTTTATGATTAAGCAAAGAGTAGTTTTAAGGCATGTGATGCCAAGTAGAGGCATTGAGATTGATAAAATAAAATTTGATTTAATTTTAAGCTTACCCTACCCCACATATGTGCTAGAAGAATGTTCATTTCTTGGCCATGTAGGTTTTTATCACAAATTTATCACAGATTTCTCTAAGATAGCATTGCCTTTGTCCAAATTATTGTAAAATGAGGCTAAATTTGATTTTAGTCATACATGTAAAGAGGCTTTTGATAAGTTGAAGGCTGCTTTGGCATCTACCCCAATCATCCGGCCTCCTAATTAGGAATTACCTTTTAGGATTATGTGTGATGCAAACAATTATGCCTTAGGAGCAAATTTAGGGTAGTGGGTAGCAAACAAACTCATGTGATTCATTATGCTTCAAAGGCTCTATTCCACAACAAAAAAAGAACTTTTAGATGTAGTCTTAGGATTAGACAAATTTCACTCTTATTTCCTTGGATCTAAAGTTGTTGTATTTTCTGACTATACAGCTTTAAAATATATGCTCTCCAAAAAAGGTGCAAAACCAAGATTAATTAGATGGATCCTATTGCTGCAAGAGTTTGATTTTCAAATTAAAGACAAAAAAGGATATAAGAATCTTGCAGCAAATGACTTAAGCAGGCTGATAAGAAAGGAAGATCCATTGCCATTCCATGACTTTTTCTCTGATGAGCAGCAAGGTAATATTCCTTGGTATGTTGATTTGGTGAATTATTTAGTTACTAGGACTTTACCTACTAATTTGAGTAAAGCTAAGAAAGAGAAGCTAAAAAATAATGCTAGACATTTTCTGTGGGATAATCCTTACTTGTGGTGATTTTGTTCTAATCATATTATTAAGAGATGTGTGTCTAATTCTAAGTTTCAATTTATTATTTCCTTTTGCCATGTTTATACTTGTGGTAGACATTTTGGACCTTAAAGAATAGTTAGCAAAATAATAAATTGTGGTTTCTATTGGCCTATTTTGTTTCATGATGCATATATGTTTTGTAAATATTGTGAACAATGTCAAAGAATAGGTAGTTTGACCTATAGAAATGAAATGTTGCAAACTTCAATTGTTTTGTGTGAGATTTTTAATGTGTGAGGCATTGACTTCATGGCACCATTCCCTTAATCTTGTGGTCTTTTTTAGATTTCTCTTGTTGTGGATTATGTTTCAAAAAGGGTGAAAGCAAAAGTAATCAAGACTAATGATTCTAAGGTTATTGTAGGTTTTGTCAAGTCTAATATTTCTAGCATGTTTAGAATTCCTAAAGCTCTAGTAAGTGATCAAGGGACCCATTTTTGCAATAGAATAGTTAAGGCATTGATAAGAAAATATGGAGTCTTCCACAAGAGTTCTACACCTTATCACCCTTAAACAAGTAGACAAGTTGAAATATCCGATAGAAAAATCAATTTCATTTTAGAGAAAGCAATAAATCCAAGTAGAAAAAGTTAGAGCCTAGGATTAAATGATGCATTGTAGGCCTACAGAACAACATATAAGATGCTCATTAGGATGTCTCCTTACAAGCTAGGTTTTGGCAAGGAATGTCATTTTTTTGTGGCGATGCAACATAGTGCTTTTTGGTCTATGAAGAGTTACAAGATGGGGATGGATGAAATTGATGAGTAAAGAAAGCTACAATTGCTAACATTGTAGAAGATTCAGCTTAAGGCCTATGAGAATTCATGTATCTACAAAGAAAAGATCAAGGCATTCCATGATAGGAGTATCATTAGGAAATAATTCCTAGTTGGGTAGAAAGTTCTATTTTACAATTCAAGGCTCCGATTGAGGCCCAGTAAGTTGCATTCCCATTGGATTAGACTCTTTGTTGTTACTAATATTTTTCCCTATGGTGCAATTGAAATTAAAAGTTTAGTTACTAATAAGGTGTTCAAGGTCAATGGGTATAAGCTCAAGCCATTCTTTGAAAGCTTTCAAGAGCATGTAGGAGAGTAAGTAAAGCTGGGAAAGCTAGTTTATGCTAATGATGTTAGTTGACAAAACACCAAATGGATCGTCAAGCTAATAACGTTAAATAAGCAAACTTCTTAGGAGGTAACCCAAGCATTTACTCTATTTGTCTCTCTTTTTTATTTTAATTATCCATAATTTATTGTTGATTTTGTACTTACATTGAGGATAATATAAAATTTACATAAGCAAGAAAGATTTTAGGATTGTTTTATTTTGCATTTTGCTTTGTTTTGCTTTGATTGTGTGAAAAAAAAATTCGATTTTCCCTTGTTTTAGGTGCTTTTCATTGATGATGAGTTTATTTAGGTCTTAAGTAGGTTGCAAATGATTTTGACAATTGCATAACATGATTAGATAAATTGTCTTACCTCTTGATTCTTGAATTTAATTAGCATTGTAATAAATTTGAAATGTTTTTGGATTGATCTTGGTAGACATATAACCTGTGAGATTTTGAGCTAATTCTTGATCATTTTTACAATGTTCCTTTTCTTTCCTGTATGTAATTTTTTTCATGAAATTGTTGCTGTAAAACTTGTTTTGAATCTTTTTGAGATTATATTGGCATATGCATGCATGTATATGATTAAGGCATTCCTTGATTGAACCACTTTTGTCCTTTAAGCCTACCTTGTAATGTACCATTGGTTAAGACCCTTTGAGCCTAATTGACCTTGTTCTTATTATGTAACCCATTAGAAAGGCAAGTCCTAAATGTATTTACCTTCCCTTAAGATTAGATATTATTAAAACATTTAATTCACTGGTGGAATGGGTTCTTGAACAAGTGTGGAAATGTGCTAAATGTTTGGTGAAAAGACACTTATGATTCATTTCAATGGTCAAGAAAAGAAAAAATAAAAAAAAAAGATGAAAAGGAGCTCAATGCAATTCAAGAGAAAGAAAACAAGGAAAAAATGAATTTGAAAGAAAAAAATTTTCCAAACAAGAAAAAAGAAAAAAAAAAGGGAAAGGGCTCAAAATAAAATAAAGTGAAAAAGTGAAAAAAAATGAAAGAGAAAAAGATAAATGAAAAATGTGAAATTTGTGACGTAAATTCTAGTTTTAATTGCCTCTTTGCTTTTTGGATCTATGCCACAATGTTTTATTAGTCTATTTGGTTTTACACTTTCATATCCTTGTTATTCCTTTCCTCCTTTTTCCCTTGGCCACATTACAACCTTTATAAAGTCTTTTTGATTCGTGCTATACATGTGATTTGAGTAATGGAGATTTAATGATAAATAAGCTTATGATAGTATATTTTCATGGATTGAAATTGAGTGCAACACTTTCCCATCTTAAACACAAAAAGAGTTGCATTAAGAGCTAACCTTGTGAGGGTTTACCAAGTTGATCTACTTGCCTTTTGAATGAAATTGCTTCGCTAGTTGGATTTGAGTATCGAGTTTCGAAGAATGTGCTTCATAAGGTGCTATGTCTCCAAAACTTTTAGGGCTTGTTTGGTGGTCAGGATAGGATAAGGGTGGATAGGATAAGGGTGGATAGGATAAGAAAGTTGGATAAGAGTAGGATAGGATATGGGCCTGATAAGCTCATATCCTATCCAGTGTTTGATGCGCACCAGATAACCTATAAGATATGATTATGCTATGCTATCCTGTGTTTGAGATGGATCAGATAATAATAGGATATAATATAAATTATATAAAAATGATAAAAATACCCTTATAATAAAATTATATATATACTTTTTTTAAAATCAATTTAAATATATATTTTTTGACTATTTCATATATTAGTATAAATTCTAACTTATAAAAAATATATAATTGATAAAATAATATTTGTCAGGTCCCACAAATAGGTAGATAAAAACGTGATGAACAGTTTATATAGCGGAAATACCTTTGGATCTTGCCCCTATCTCGTTGGAGATGCAGTATACAATCTTTATTTGATATATTGTTTAATTTTAATAGATTTTAAGAATTTAACTGAAAAGAGTAATCAGAAATAAAGATAAAGATGAACACAGAATTTTTAAAGTGGTTCAA